>PVIA01000746.1:0-63280 GCA_004024845.1 Tonatia bakeri | reverse complement strand
CTACAGCTATTTCTAATTGTTTGCATTTAATAGGTTACTAGATTAGCATGACCAGATATTTGGGTAAAAAACTTCCTGCTTCACCTAATCGCAAATGTTAATCACTGCGAAAAATGAAAATATAAAACTCTGTTTGTACTTGCAATAAACGGAACAGAGCTTCACCATCCTCTGAGTTGTGTTGTTGTCTGTTACCCATCGCCGACGCCTTACCCACCTTCAGGAGACCCTTGACCCAGCTGCGGCCGGACCGCAGCACTGGGCCATTTCATCCAGATGATCAGACTAAACAGGGGACTCCCATCCTTGCAGAGTGCATCCAGGATGCCGACTGCCTGCTTGTGCCCCTGGGGTACTCTGCCACCTGCGGGGCCCCCACACTGGCCAGCCATCGTGTATGTCTAGCTCCCACCAAGCATCCAGGGAGCAGGGCTGAGGTTGTTTCCTTTGGATAAAGCCCATCACTGCCATGGCATGGCGCACCTGAGGTTCACAGTTAGAGAGCCCAGTGAGGAGAGTCTGGCCTTGCCTTTACCACCTGGGCAAATCCCTTTGCTGCACGGGTACCCACCATCCGGTTTTGTATATGATAACAAGGGTGCTGGTGGCTGTAACTTCCAGAGATAATAATATTCCTTCATTCAGCAGCCTGCGATTTAACCTTCCACGCAGCCATCATTCCACGGTCTAACACCGAGCCATCTTGCACAGTAGCCACTAGCCACAGGTGGCTGTCAACCCCTGAAATGTGGCAAGTCTGAACTAAGATGTGCTGTAAGTGTGAAATGCACACCAGATTTAGATTCGGTGTAACAAGAGTGTGAGCTGTCTCATTAGTAGTTTTTATGTTGACACCATGTCTATGCGATAATGTTTTGATATGTGTGGTTAAGTAAAAGATATTAAAATTAAATCCATCTACTTCTTTTTTTCTCTCTTTTAACGTGGCTACTAGAAAACTGAAAATGATACATGTGGTTTGATTCTGTTTCTGTGGGACCACTCTGGTCCAGCCTGCCTGGGTTCCAGCAGGGCCCGGGGGGTGGGCGTCCCCAGCCGTGGTACCTTGTCGCTGCTGGCCTCGGCGCTCGCCTCGCTCATGGTGAGCCGAAGTGTGGTGCTGGGCGAGAGAGGCCAGCGCTGTTTGCCGTTGGTGACCACCTCCTCGGCCTGCCCGTCACACACCACCTCCACCTGCACGAGCTCTGAGTGCTTCAGGCTGAAGGTCTGGGCGCCGGCTGGGGCGGCACTGTAGGGAGAGAGGAGAGCAGGTTACGGGGATCTCTGGGGCAGGTGGGGCAAGGAGATGCAGGAGGAGACTCCTGAACACTGCAAGGCCCCTCCTAGGTTGTCTGGCCTGGGGGACTCCAAAGGACCTAGCTAGACTGCAATCACCTGGTAGTGAAGAGGGTGCTTTGTAAAAATAGATTCCAAGGCTAATCGTGTACCTACTGAGTCAGACTGTTTGAGGGTGGGGACTGGGAATCGGAATTCTTTTTTTTTTTTACTAGAAACTCTCTCTTTTTAAAAAATTTTATTTATTTATTTTTAGAGAGGGAAGAGAGGGAGAAAGAAAGAGAGAGAAACATCAATGTGTGGTTGCTGGGGGCCGTGGCCTGCAACCCAGGCATGTGCCCTGACTGGGAATCGAACCTGTGATGCTTTGGTTTGCAGCCCTCGCTCAATCCACTGAGCTACGCCAGCCGGGGCTTGGAAGTAGAATTCTTAATAAGCTTCCTGGTGTTTTTGATGGGCAACCAGCTTTCAGGGCTACATGGTACTGTAGGGGTGGATGACTGAAGCCCAGGCAGAGGGACGAATTTGCTTCCAAGGCTGCGCTCAGCCTAGACCCTGTCTCCTACCTCTCGCCTGGTGTTGAGCCAGAGGGCAGGAGGACCACCAGCCGGAGGGCAGGAGGCAGTCACCCAGGGCTGGATTTGCACAGGGTGTGGAGGCTGGAACTCGTGTCCTAAAGGGACAGGGGTGGGCTGGCTCTGCTGGAGAGCTCCCTCCGTCCTGCCACGGCTTGGAATCCCCTCCTCTGAGAGTCATTCCTTGGGGTTCCACAGTGGTTTTCTTTCGAAAGGCAAACACTTTTAGAGTTCTTGAAAAGCCCTCAAGATTTTGAGGCAGGAAAAAAGCAGATTTGATCCCGGTGACGTGGCATGAATGTTTGTATTTCCCCAAATTCACATATTTTTATTTAAAAATTTTTTTCACATTTTTTTAATTGTTCAAGTACAGTTTTCTGTCTTTCCCCTCCAACCCCAAAATCACATATTGAAGTCCTAATGCTCAATGTGATTATATTTTAAGATAAGACATTTATAAGATATTTAAGGGTCAATGAAGTCATGAGAATGAGGTCCCAATCTGATAGGATTTGTTGCCTTATAAGACAAGGAAGAGAGAGAGCTCTTTCTCTCCACGTGCCCTGAGGAAGGCCGCGTGAGAGGCGCTGGCCGCAAGCCAGGAAGAGCGTCCTTGCCAGAACCTGACCGTGCCGGCAACCTGACCTCTGACTCCCAGCATCCAGAACTGAGACATGAAAGTCTGCATTTGAGCCACCCAGCCATGATCCTCTTTTATAGCAGCTCAAGCTGCCTAAGATACCGGCTTAAGGGGAGGCCACAAACAGGAAGGACAGAGAGACTGGGGAAGAAAGCGGCCAAGGCTCGTGGTTTTGCTAAATCCAGGCTCTGGCCTGAAGGTCCCCGAAGGCCAAAGAGGGACTGAGGTGGGATTCCAGGGGATTTGGGACCGAGACAGGCACACGTGTCTGCCTCCAGGGCTTATGGGCTGTTTGGATGGCCTGGTGCTCCTGGGTCCCAGAACCATGCTCCACTGTGGCCGGGCATCCAAATCCTTGGGGTGCTGTTTAAACCTTCAGGGTTTATTTTAAGGCTCCAGATGTGTGGACCCCATCCTGGAGAGTCTGGCTGGCAGGACTGAGGTGCGGCCGGGGCAGCTGAAGATGTGGCCAGGAGCCAGGGTGGAGCAAGAGGGTTAGACGGATGGCTCTCCAAATTTAGCAGTGGCGGCGGCAGCAGCAGCAGCGGCAGCAGTAGCAGCAGCATTACCTAGAGACCTTGTTAAGACACTGATTGCTGGGCCCCTCTTCAGAGTTTCAGATGCAGTATGTCTGGGGTGGGGCCTGAGAATTGGCATTCCTACCACGTTTCCAGGAATTGTTGGAGCTGCTGGCCCAGAGGCTACAGTGTAAGAACCCCTGGTCCAGACATTCAGCAGTGCTCCCTGGTGGTTAGAGCCCCGGGGTGGCCAAGGCTGTGAGTGTGAAGCCGTAGAGGCAGGTCTCTCTGATCCAGGCCACAGACCACTGGCTTTGGGCCCTTGCAGAGAGCGTGTATGGGCAGGGAACGTGTGTGGGCAGGGAGCCAGCAGCACATGCTTACTGCTGGGAAGGGAGCTCCATAGAGACACTCCAGCACCATGTAAAATCTCGTCCATCTGCACCCTTCGAAATGCCTCAGCCTGTCAGGGGAACACTGGGCTGATCTGAGGCTGCTCACCTGTTGGCATGGCCTGCTGCCCTGTGTCAACATCCGTCACCAGGAGTCTAAGCAAAAACCCTGGATTAGGGGCACGTATGCAGATGTGGCTTGAGCCCAATTTGCTATTGACCTACTAAGGGGGCTATCAGTATAGGGCTGAGCAGGATACAGATGAACCTTTTAGAAGCACCAGGCAGCAGTTCCTAAAGGCAGGTGTGGGGACACACATAAGATGCTTTTAAGTGGCATGCAGATGAACAATTTAAAAGATGTATGTATTTATTAAATGTGTTATCTTTTTATGGCAATTGTAAAGACTTGCCATTTATGGCAATGCTGTAAGATTTCCATTAAAACAAAGTTAGAAGGAACATGTGAGTTGGTTTAAAGAAAAGTGTTAATAGTACTATAGGTGAAATGAGATTTGGGTAAAAAATCGTAAGAGCTGGGAAACATTCCTCTAAGTGTAAGTCCTGGCTTTGACCGTCAACTTGCTGGGTGGCCTCCAGCAAGGCACTTCTGCTCTGTCTGTTTCATCCAGTGGCACATGGGAGGCTGGGACCAGGTCAGAGGTGGCTGGAGTCCGGAGAGAGCAGAGGGGGCAGGTCCTGGGCTAAGGGGTGGGGAGGAGGTGCTGAAAAGCTGTATCCCCACTTCAGCTACAGCCATTGTAATTTCAGCTGGTTTTATATGTTGGGTTTCTGCATACAATTTTATTCAGAAAGAAATGCTTTTCAAACTCACAGTGTGGGGTGATGGCTTACGACCCAGGCTCTACAATAGTGCTGCAAGGGATGCCTCCTGCCGCCCTCCTTCTTCCCCGCCAGGGAGAAACTGGAGGAGGCCCTGAGGCTCAGGGGGTTAATGCCTGGGCCACATGAAAGCTCCAGGGCCCCACACCCTCCTACACCCAGCACCAGCCCTGCTCGGAGCTGAGCAAACAGCTATTCTTGGAGCAGCCCTGGCAGAAGCAACAAAGTCGTCCATTGTCTCAGATGGATCCTGCCCTCCCCTGGAA
The DNA here is from genome assembly GCA_004024845.1 of Tonatia bakeri. Taxonomy (NCBI): domain Eukaryota; kingdom Metazoa; phylum Chordata; class Mammalia; order Chiroptera; family Phyllostomidae; genus Tonatia; species Tonatia bakeri. The sequence continues at coordinate 58,750 of PVIA01000746.1, read as the reverse complement.
GAACCTTGCCGAAACCAGGGGCAGTGGGCACCTCTGTTGTCCCTGGAGGCTGCAGGGAGGGGCCCAGGGACAGTATCAAGGGCAAGAGAGTGGGGATGTTGGAGGTGACTTCGATCTCCTTCTTCTGGGAAAGAGGCAAACATAAAGACGGTGTGGATGGAAGGACAGGCTGTAGTTCCTGGGGCCACATCTGCTCTGCCTACCGCTGTGTCCCAGCACCCAGCACACGCCATGCTCGATATATACTTGGTGAATAAATGAACTAATGAAACCACTCTTCTTGGCTTCCCACACTCTATTACTGGAGTGATAAAAAAAAAATATATCAGGTCACTTGCCTGATTGAAATGATTCAGTGGCTCCTCAGTGCCTACCCATGAAATGAAATCCAAACCCTTTGGCCTAGTGTTCACTCAGTGGCATTTAACCACTGTGTCTCAACTGGACTCTCCAGCCTCATTTTCTGCAGCTGCTTCTGACCTCTCAACTCCCTGCATTGTCTAATTCACCGTGCATTTTGCACATGCTGTTCCTTCTACCCGTAGTACTTTTCCCTGACTTCTCTGACTGGTGACTGTCCATCTCTACTTGAAGACACAACTCACTCGATTTGTCCCCATGTTTATTTTCCCTTGTGGCAGGTAGATCATTGGAGGTAGGGACTGTCTTTTCTTTTTGTTTCAGCACCTGGACCAGAGCGAGCACACAATAAATATAAATATTTGCTGCAGAACTGGCTGGGAGAGGAGGGCTTGCTTCTGCTATTAGTCACTCAGTATGTGTCAGGCACAGTTCTAGGTGCTGGGAGTAGGTCGGCAAAAAATGTATTTCCTGGGCACATGGAACATATATTCTGGTGGAAGAGGAAGCCTTTCCATGAATGACACAACTAACTGTGTGTGTGCAGCTGGGAATGGCTGTACAGGAGGGGTATGGTGTGCCACGAGGTCCTGGTCAGAGAGTCAAGCAAGGGAGGGTCCCTGGAGGGAGTGGCATTTGAGCTCAGATCTAAGCTTTCCACTCTGAAGGACAGACAAGAATTAAGTAGATTGGTGTTTCTTAAATTTGCACGCGTATCAGCATCACCTGGAGATGCTGATGTTGCTGGTCCGGGGGCCACAGTCAGAGAAACACGGTTAGAGGAAGCAGAGAGGAAATTTCCAAGCAGCGAGGACAGCTGGGGAGACGACCTGAGGTGGACGTTTGCCCAGCACGTTGGAGACATTGGGAGGAGGTGTGTGTGCCTGGAGTTGGTGGGTGAAGAGGAGGAGTTGGTGGGAGGAGGGCCGGGTCACGGTGAGGAGCTGGCCGTCTCCCTGAGAGCACGAAAGCTTCAAAGCAGTGAGGCAGGTTGTGTCTGCGCTGCAGACAGATGACCAGGGTGCAGGGTGGGGAATGGGTTTCAGGAGAGCAAACCTGAGAGGGGTGGAACCAGTGAAAAGGTGATTGCAGCTGTCCAGGTGAGCCATGATGGTGACCTGGGACCTGGTGGTGGCCGTGGAAATGGAGAGGAAATGGCCATGTGGTTGGAGTCAAAGGATCTTTGAGCAAGACTGGAAAGCAGCCTCAGACGTAGAAGAGGGAGGTTCACAGAGCCCAACCCCAGGGAGTCCTGGGCTTTGTGACTTCACATCTGCCTGGCCTCACCGATGCCGGGGAGCTATCCAGTCTCAGTGGCTTTCACTCTGTCAGTGGGGAGAGACCCCAATGTGGCCCTGCAAAGGTGGGGCAGCCGACTCTGTCCGGGGCCCAAGGGTGTGACGGGCCTGCTCCTCGCTGGCATCTGGCCCTCTCAGCTTGTCCACCTGCTCTGAGCCTTATTAACAGCAGGCGGGTTCTGCTGCACAGCGACCCCAGGTCTGGCGCTTGAGCACGACATCCTGTCCTCGGCTCTTTGCAGGAGTCCAGGGGAGGGGGAGCATCGTGGGTACCCTAATGTTGAGGAACAGGGCAGGGAGGCCGGGCGTCACTATTGGCATGGTGGTGGCTGCTTTTGTGAAGTAGGTGGCTGCTTCTAGACAGGGGTCAGTGTGGGCAACTGTGATGTCTGCCTTCAGCTAGCTTCTTTCCCTGCTTGGTAACCCCAGCAGCCTCTTGCACTGGGCACTGGCGCCTCCTCTGCCTGGGGTCCTCTGCTAAGGAAGAAACAATGTAAACTATGGGCACTCTCTTCCCAGACACCTTCGATGACTCCCCACTGCCTGGAGACCAAAGTCCATGGCCTGAGCCTGGCATTCAAAGCCCTGGTCTGAGCTTATTGACTCTCTAGCCTTACCTTTCAGGACACTGCAACTGTGCCCTTGCAGGCCCAGGGGTCCCAGTTTTTCTGCTGGGTACACTTGCTCCTGCATAGCAAGTCCTGGTCACACTGTGAACCCCTGCCCACTCTTCATCTTGGCTGCCACCTCTTCTGGGAAGTCTTCTCTGATTCCAGCAGTCAGGGACTCATTTTTTCCCCCCTTTGCTGGTGTCTCAAACAACACTAAAAAATTGTTTAACATTTTTCTCCCATGAGCACTATGAACTCTTTGAGGCCATATCTCATTATTATTTGTCTTAATAACATATAATGAACCTAATACTAACTCATGATAACTACTTATGAGTATTTCTTAGGTGCCAGGCCCTGAGCCACGCCCGTGGTCCACATGATCTTAGTCCATCCTTTTGACAACCCCATGAGGCCTGCATTAACGTCGTCCCATTTCACAGATGAGCATGTTGAGGGCAAACACTTGCTCCACGTCTCGGGGACAGCAATGGCAGAGTGTAAGGTGAGCTTCGGGCCTGGCTGCTCCATTCCTGGGGGAGGATCTATGGGCTACAGTGCTCTCTCAAGGTCCTCTGGGAAGGGACACCTGGTGACCGAGTGGCAAGCCTGGCTCAGTAGAGGATCAAATGAGAAGCTCCTAGGAACGTTGAGAGCCCTCTATTTGTTTCTCAGGTGGGGTCAGAGGCCCAGGAAGGGGACAGCAAAGGCAGGCGGCCGACTCTGGGCTCTTGGGTGAATGACTGAGGCTTGGATCAGTCAAAATTCCTGGGCCCAGGGTCAGGCACGGCTGGGCAGGAGGGGGCTGCCTCTGAAAACTGGCCTCCCCTGAAGTCTAACAGGTGGGCCTGACCAGCTGGGGGGTGTGCAGGGGGGTGCCACTGAGCTCCCATCATGGCTCAGGGCCCTGCGGGTAGGAAGGAAGGGCGCTCGGGGCCCCAGCTGTGCAGGAGGCTGTGGGCTCCAACCACAGGGTGCCTGGGCCTCCTGAAAGCCTTGCCACTGAGAGTTGGCTTGGAACCCGAGCAGCTCCTGGCAGGGACTCTTTTTAAAGGTGAGGGCTCTGGCTGCTATTTTAATTTATGGGACCACCTGACCTGGCTTGATTCCTCCTACCATCATTCTCTTAGGAGCAAGTGCTGCTCTGGCCAAGTTTGGCCACATGCCCTTGACCTTCTACTGTCCAGCCCATCCAATGGTGCCTGTCCCCGAGGCTGGGGGCAGAGAGCTCAGTCCAATGATATGCCAGTCTACATGTCATTCATTCATTCACTCAGCCAAGAAGCCCTTCGTTGGCTCGAGGGCTGAGGGGCACGGGAACAGGAAGGCAGTGACACGGAGGAGGACACCCCTGAAGCACAAGTGCCCGAAGGCAGCCCGGCTGGCAGGGCAGTCAGGGGCCTGGGCTCTGTGAGGCCACCATTGGCCAGCTGTGTCACCTTGGACAAACCTTCCTTACCTCAGTTTCCCCAACTGCCGAAGGGGGCCAGTAGTAGTGCCTAACTCATTATTGTTGTGAGGTTAAAACACAGGTAAACCACTGAATACACAGGAGATGAATATTCAAGGTGCTGAGAAGGCGACCTGATACAAAAGAGGTATTAAATAAATGTTGGGTAGAAAAACCCCAGTAATGAAGGAGAGAGTGCCTGGAGCTCAGGAGTGGGCACCATGAAATGTTGGTGGAAGTGACATTTGAACTGAGATTTGGTGAGTGACTGTCAGGCTTGTGGAGTCTGGGGGTCAGGGCTGCAGGCGGAGGGGACAGCCCCTGCAAAGGCACGGAGGTGGGAGTGAGTGTGGCACACTCAAGGGTCCCGAAGCCGATGGGCCGGAGAGGAATTTGTACAGGGGAGTCAGCAGGAGAAACATCAGTGAGGTGGGGCCTGGCCCTCGATGGGAAGGGGAGGTCACAGCACCCCAACTCCACATTGCTTCAGACTGGACCGTGGACCCTCCCTGGCCTTTGTCCCAAGCATGCTTTCTAAAACACTCACCAACCGAGAGACAGAGGGAGAGAGTCTGGGAGTGCGTCCGTCGAGGGAGTGAGATGGGGGCACGAGATATGTCTGCACCAAGCCTGGCTTCCCCAGGATTTTACTGGGCCAGTGTCTGGGAACTTCTGCCCTGGTACCCTCTCCCGTCTCTGCCAGAGAGCGAGGGGCAAGGCCCTGCTGAGAAAAATGACTAGTCAGCTCTGTCTTGGAGTTTCCTGTGGAAGCGGGTAGGGATCCCCCCCCGTTCCTGCCTCATGGGCTCATCATGGGGTCTAATGTAGCCAGGACACTGCTCTGCAGAGGCAAGCGACCATCGTTAACATCACCTCTGCCCTGAAGCTCCTGCAGACCTCAGGATACAGGTCCTGGCTTCTCTCTGCCAGGGTCAGGGGGGGATACCAGCTCCATCAGGAGCTCTCACCTGTTTGGACAGATGGAGCAGCTGTCTCTATGGCCGGCCGGTTTGTGGGTCAGTGGGAGAGTTGGCCAGTGGGTGATCCCCTGTCACTTTACTCCAAGGCTGCCCTTTCTCCAGTCTCTCCCAACCCTACGGGTGTCCCTGGCTGCAGGGAAGGGACAGCATCCCTCACCAGAGGGGAGGCGAAGCCAACCTCGGTCACCATTCACTTGGTGCACCCTCTCCAGCTTCCAGCCGGAATCCGATGGGGACCCAGGCCAGTACCAGTGGAGAAGCGACCACCAGGGAAAGAGACCGTGGCGGAGATTGTGCGGACAGGGCATACATGTGCCAGACTGAGATAAACACACATGAGAGTAGAAGGGAACAGCTTGTATCCTGAGCAACTATCGCAACGTAAATCTCCAGAACGAAACCGTACTTCCCCTTCCTGTGTGTCTCCCCATAGCTTGCAGGAGGCCAGCGCTCAGAACGTGGCTAGGTCAGGGCACCCGTCCCCAAAGGGCCAGGCCTGCTGGGAGCAGGTGGGTGGACCCTGTATGGGGTCTGCTGGGGATGAGGAAGGGGTATGCATCTCAGGAGAGGGGGGTGAGGGCCCTTGGGAAAGGGAGTGGGTGCTGAGTGAAGCCTGTTCAGTCACCTCTGTGACTCAGAAGGAGTGAAGGGTCAAGATACCAGTCCCTAACTAATTGGGTCCAGGGCCTAGCAGGCCTTGTCCCTTGGTGTCCCTTCAGAGACCCTGGGGGGCATCACGTGGGGTCTTGAGTAAGGGGTGGACAGAGTGGGAGGTGGAGGGTTGAGGGAGGTTGGGTGAAGTCTCTGGGCGCAGTGGGATTATGGCCTGGGTGAAGGGTGGAAGAGACAGGCTGAGGGTCATCCAGTTCAACCTGCTGGTTTTAGGGCCACACAGGACAGAGTGCAGGTTGGACCTGAGTCCTCTGTGAGGTAGGGCAAGCGGCTTCCTCTCTGAGCTTCGCTTCCCTCACCTACAAAGCCCTGGATCCCAGCAGGACCTCCAGGTTCACGGAGAGACGACAGGAGACAGGCCTGTGCCGTTTAGTGCAGGGGCCACCGGCTGCAGGGGCCACGGAGCGTCTGAACCGCGGTCATCCCGCACGGAGACCTGATGCGAGCATAGAATGCCCACTGCGTTTCAAAGCCTTACTATGAAGGATACGATGTAGACTACCCAATAAAAATGGTTATAATGATCCTGAATTGAAATGCTAGTAATTTGATATATTGGGTTAAGTAGAATATATGACTAAAATTAATTTCACCTATTTTAACCTTAAAAACATGGCGACTGGAAACTTGCAAATGACACGTGGCTCTGATGGCGTCTTGAGTTCTGTTTCGGTCGGACAGTGATGGGCTAGGCAGCGCTTCTTGTGGGGGTGGTGCAGAGTCTGAAGTGAAGTGCAAGTGGGGGGGTGGGTCATTGTGGCTGTGACTGGTTTCTTGAGAAAGGACAAAGGGGTTTTGTCACACCTCTGCCCCCTGCTAGGCGGAAGATGACACCCTCCCACATTCCCTGCCCCCAGCTGGTCTGGGCCTCTCTCTGCCAGGGCAGAGGGAGGGCAGGGGGCCTAGGGGTGCCCCCATTCTCTACTCCCCACCCCCGGCCAGCCATTCAGGCTGCTCCCAGTGAATAAACAGGCGGGTATGGTGACAGCAGAGGCTTAGAGACTTGAGCGTCCTGGCTCCTGGCCAGCTCCCTAGCAGTGCCCAGTTTAGGATGGGATAAGGGGGCGGGTGGGGAAGAAGGGAAGCTCTCCCAGGCCAACGAGGGCTGGAGCACACATCACTGCTGTGTGGTGACCCTAGGAAACCACCCCTGGGATTTCCATGTGGGACACTGAGGCCAGGGCAGATGAGTGGAGAGGTTCCTGGTCTGCTGTGACCCTGCCGGCCAGCGCTTTGCTCCCGGGGAAGGAGCCTGGGGCTTGATGGTATCCTCGCCGTGGCCAATGCCTGCTGAGGAGGTGACAGGAGAATGGCTGGGCAGTGTGGCCAGGGCCACTGAAGGGGACAGAGAGAACAGACTGGGGAGGGAGTGTGGGAAGACACAGGGATGCAGTTTGGTGGGAGACTGAGTGAGGCAGGGCCCTGCAGGTGACGATGAGTTGGGAGCAATAAGCCACATTGTCACCTCCAGCACCGCTCAACACACAGAGAAGGGTACCATCCCAAAGCTATCAGTATGGGTCACCCCTCAGTCCTGCATGCTCCCTCCTCTCAGCACAGACCCCTCCTATCTGGCAATGGGAAACATTTCAAATTCTTGAACTAGAAGGCTACATGGCCCTACCTTGGACTCTCCGCTGCCCCATTCACACCAGTCACACCTCTACAAAGCCCACCCCACCCCACCCCGAGCACAGTAGGGAGGCAGATCTCCAAACTGGACTTGGCTACCTCCTGGGGGTTGGGGGTAGTGGTGGGCTCCTGACCTCAATCCTCCCAGCCACATTCTCTGGCTCAGAAATCCTGCACCCCACCAAGTTCATGGACAGAAGGTGGGTAAATGGTCCTGAATAAGGGGCACTCTTCAGACAAAGATCCCACCTCCACACTGCACCCTCAGCCCGCAGCCGGGTGGTGCAAGGTCCCTCCCTGACCCCAGGGTGAAGTCAACGGAAGGCATTTAGGGACAAGGCGCTCATGGCCAGTGTCTGTGGATGGGGCAACCACCAGCAGCCCCCACAGGGTGAAACCGGAGCTGAGCAACCCCCGGGGCCAGATTCCACCTCCAGGCAGCTTCCCAGCAAATCCTGGACGAGCTCAGCTGATCTGGGAGTGGGGTGAGCGGCTGAGCGAAGGTGGGTGGGGGGTGAACCAGGAGTGGCTGAGGGGAAGGGGAGAGCATAAGGGAGAATGGCGGGTCTGAAGGCAGGGTGGGGAAGTGAAAGGAGAGAGGATGGCGGGGAAGAGGAGGGGTGCTGAGGTTGCCCTGGGAGAGGGTTAGGTGGTGGGAAGACCCGCGTGCAGGGGAGGGGGCCTGGGAAAGAAGTGGTGAGGGAGCTGGGGCTGTGTTAGGGTGTCTGGGAGCGTCTCAGGATTTCGGGGAGGCTGACACAAGGCTTGGGGCTGTCTAGTTTCTGGGTGAGCTTCTTTGATTTCTGGGAGCGGGATGAAGGGCAACTTAGGCTGGAGCAAGGCTGTCCGCGTCCCCGACTCCCAGGAGGGTCTCGTGATGTCTGGGGCGGAGATCTCCAGCCAGCCTCACTTCCGAGGTGGGTGTCGGTTCGACGCCGAGGTCCTACTCACCTGTAGACGTCGATCCAGAGGTGCGTGCCCAGCACGTACACCGCCTTGACACGGCTCCCGTACTGCAGCCGCACCGTCCGCTCGCGCAGCATCTTTCCCCCAGCGCCAGTGCTTGCTCGTCCAGGTCCGCCTGAAGCACCTGAGGCAGGTGAGCCTGCTGCAGCCCGCGCGGCCGCTGCCTGACGCACCCTTATTCGGGCGCCGGTGGGCGGGGCGTGGGCGGGGCTGCCTGCGGGGCCCTGTCGCGCAGTAGGCTGACGGCCTGTCTTTTAAATATGACCACGCCCTCAACTCTTCAGCGCCCCCCTCTGGTTGCGTTGCGATTCAGCAAAGGCCTTTCCTTGGTTGACTTGTTCATTCATTCATTCAACATACTTTCAGTGGGCTCTCAGCTGTCGGGAGCCAGGACGCAGGACGAGTATCTCCTCCAGGCGCCCCCAGCCTTCAGGGGTAGATAATGCAAATACGCACTGTTCCAGGACAGGAGGTGGCAGGAGCTCAGAGGGAGCGGGTGCTCTAACCTAGCCTGGGGTCTGGGACCTGAACCTTTTTAAAGGAGGCGTTTGCAAACTAGGGAAGGGGAGAGAGGGAGCTGCCTGAGCAGGGGCAGGAAGCCAGATACAGCCTGACACCCCTCTGCACCCCCCAATCAGATTGGTGTTAGCAAAGGGAGAATGAGGAGTGGGAACCCAGCAGCCTACAGGGCCACAATGCCAAGCCAAGGCACGAGTGGGTGGGCGATGGGATCCTTGTCTTGGCTTCCCTCAGAGAGGAGTAGTCGGGGGAAGTGAAAGGGGCCGTTCTGGCTGCTGTGGATGGAGGTCAATGAAGACCCCAGCTGGGGATTTGGGAGAGGCTGGAGAGGGAGGGGGTGATCAGACCAGTGTTTGTGAGCTGACATACTGATGTTCCAGGGGAGGGACAGTGAGGGGGCACCTTTCTGGCCTGGGCCACTGGGCAAAGGGGGGTGCCAGAGGGTGCCACTGCAGACATCAGTTTGTGTTTTCAAGGGGCTGAGGTGCAGGACAACGTCCAGGTGGGGCCTGAGCCAGCCCCAACCCCTATTCCTGACCATTTCCACTCTGAAGCCAAGCCAGGGCCCGTTCAGATAATTCAGCCATGCCTGAGTAAGTAGTCCCTGCTGGGGACAGGAACTGGGGTGGGGGACGGGGTTGAATAGACAGAGGCTATATGAGGGAAGAAGCAGTTTGGAAGTGATGAATGTTCCAGAAGCTCTGCTGGGGGGGATGGGAGCCCTAAAGGGTTGAGGCTCAGAAGTTCAAAGAGCTGACACACCCTGACCTCAGTGGCCCGAGTGAGGAGACGGTGAAGAGCCCAGCTGCTCCTGGGTGGCCAGAATCTGGGAGGAATGTGGGTGGGGAAGGGGGAAAGCTGAGTTGAGCTAGGGGGACATCTGCTCCCAAAGGCATCAGACCCAGGGAGGTGTTGGTAACTTCTGATTGGCTCCTGGTTGCAGTGGAGTGCATCATCCAATGAGGAGGCAGCCAGCCAGTGGCCACTCATTAAAGAGGAAAGAGACTGGTACAGCTCAGAGTCGACTTTGAGGCCCCTGCGGTGGCCACTGCTCTGTCAGGAATTGCTTTTGAGCCCCAACTATGTGGCAGATACTGGGTATATGCCAGGATTCCCACTTTCCTGAGAATCAATCACAGAGTACAGCACCCTTATTTCACCCTCTGGGAAAGTGGGGCTCAGAGTTGGGGTGGAACACTGCACATGGCACCCACCTGGGGAAGGTCACAGCAGGCGCAGGGGAGTGATAAGGACAGGAGGTTGGCAGGAGGGGAGGAATGAAAGTAAGCCTTACTGCATTCTTTCTGTGTGCCGCACACTCTTCCAGGAGCGGTTTTCACCTATCAGAACGAGATCATCACACCCCCTAACACCCCGCCACGTTACAGAGGAAGAAGAGAGCTGCAGAAAGGTTAGAGAATGATCTCAGGCCCGTAGCTCCTGAGGGTGGCAGAGCCAGGGTAGGGACTGGCATGGCCATGGGGGTGGGCTGGGTGGGGGAGGCGGGGCGCAAAGTGGGTAAGAACCGAGGAGGAATGTTGTCTCTTGATGGGCAGATGAGGAGGTTCTACTCCCAGCTCTGCCTTTGGGGAGCCTTTTGGACAATTCACCCTGCCATTCGCAGCCCCCCACGGATGAATGAACCACTGGTCTCTCAGCGTGGATGTAAGGATGACCTTAAATGAGATGATGTGCGGAAACCGCCAGCGCAGTGTCTGGTACAAAGCGAGAGCTCAAAAAATGAAATTCCCTCTCTTACAGTCCAGCCTGGACCTGCCACCTCGCACTCGGGGCTCCAGCCCTGGCTCCGGGCCGCAAGGTCGGGCTGCAGGGCTTCATGGGTGTGGCGGGAGCCTCCTGAGGCCAAGGGTTTAAAATAGCTGAAGTGGTCACAGCTGTCGGTGGATTCAGGGCCGGAGGTCTCAGGCATCACAGCCGCTTCCCTCCCGCCCTGTTCCCCTGGGGCCCGGAAGAGACCCAAAGTATCTCCTTGTGCCTTTTGGGAAATGCCAGCGAAGGGCAGGCTCCTGGCACCGACCTGCACCCCGAGCCCCCAACTCTGGCTGCAGCCAAGCACGTGACTAGAGGGCCTGGGTTGGGAGGGGCTCTTCAGAGCTGTCCCCTGCTCTGATCCTTTTCGGTGGTCTCTCTGGGCCAGGCCTTGGGGGAACCTGGAGGGTGACTCCGACACCCCACGGGCCTGCCTGGCGGAGCATGACAGCTCACTGAGGGTGTCACGTGAGCAAGAATTTAAAAACAAAGAGATACACGAGAAATACCTGATCTTTGTGGAAAGATTTAAAAAATCTCGTCACCCGTGACCGCGGGACTAGTGGTGAGCACTGTGAACATATTTTTGAGTGTGACCTGGCAGCGGCTGCCCAGAGACGTCGGTGCTGCTCCTGCAACTGGTGCTTGCTGAGCCCTAAGGCTGTGCCAGGGGCCGCTCCCAGGGCTTCGCACCTCTCAGCTCCCTTAATCCCCCCGACACGCCTGTGGGGTGGGAGCTATTATTATCCCCAGTTTGTGCAGAGCCGGCGGCCAGCCTGGTGGTGAAGAGCTTACGTGGTCTTTGGACTTGGCAAACCTGGGGGCGAGTCTAGCTCTGCCCCTCAACGGCTGGGGGCCTTGACTTTTTCCTCCATGTAGGAGACACAGTAGTCTCCCTTTATCCACAGTGGATGTGTTCCATGACCCCCAGTAGACACCTGAAAACATGGAGAATACCCTGTATGTACTATAATTTTTCCTGGACATACATCCTTAGGATATGTTTAATTTGTAAATTATGCACAGTAAAAGATGAACAACAATAACAAAATGGGACAATTATAACAATATATTGTAATAAAAGTCATGTGAAAGGGGCATTATTAAGTAAGACGAGGGTTACTTAAACATAAACATTGTGATACTGTGGCAGTTGATCTAACAGCAGGGGTGACTACTAAGTGACTAATGGGCAGGCAGTGGGCACAGTGGGAGTGCATGGACACAAGGATGGGAGCACCACGGACACAGGGATGGGAGTACCACAGACAAGGGGATGGGAATACCATGGACGTGGGGATGGGAGTACCATAGACAAGGGGATGGGGGTGCCACGGACACAGGGATGGGAGTGCCATGGGGATGGGGATGGGGGTACCGTGGATAAAGGGATGGGAGTACCACAGACACAGGGATGGGAGTACCACGGACACAGGGAGGGTTCCTGTCCCAGGCAGGACGGAGAAGGCTGGTGTGAGATCCTATCTCACACTGCTAGGGGGCAGGGGGAAATTTCCCCTCTTTGCCCTCTTAGTTTCTGGCTGGGCTGATGATCAAACAGACATGAAACACTAACAGGAGAAAATAACAAAATTTATTTATGTGTGTACAGACAGAGGTTCCATAAGACTATGGGGCAGTGGAAGCTTAGATGCCCCCTTAACCTGGGGAGAAAGGGTGGGTGGTGCTTTGGGACTTCAAAGGGCAGGAAGGCAATTCCATCTGGAGACAGAGAGGCAGATAGAGAAGCTGGTGCTGGCAGACCAGCACCGCAGGGCCCTTTAACGAAGGGACACAGAGAGGACTGGGACCAAACAGGCCTGCCTAGGTTCCTCCCCGTGACTCCTAGTTCATATTAAACTATCATTATCTGTAATTATAACTCCCTTCCTGAAGCAGGTTCTCTATCTAGATTCTTTTAGGCAGTAATGGGGAAGGTCAAAGCTTTTTCCTGAGTCTCTTTTTTCTTTAAAGTAACCAGCTAAAACATCCAACACCCTCAACAAGTCATATCTGGGGATGGCAAACCCTGCTCCCCGCACCACCCAGAACAGCGCACAACTTAAAGCTTACGAGCTGTTGATTTCTGGAAACTTTGATTTAGTAGTTTGGGACCATGGTTGACCGTGGTCAGCTGGAACTGTGGAAAGCGAAACCACAGATAAGGGGGCTACTGCCCCAGCAGCACCCGCCCACAGGGTGGGAAGGAATAACGGGATGATGCAGGTGTGATGCTTAGCGGAACAGGGCCTGGCGGAGACTCAAGTCCTGATGGATGGTAGTTATTTTCTGCACATGTACTCAGTTATTTAAAATTTTTGTAGAAATAGGCTTCTGGCTGTACATGCTATTTTATTTTATTTAAAAAAAGATTTTATTTATTTATTTTTAGACAGAGGGGGAAGGGAGGGAGAAAAAGAGGAAAAGAAACATCAATGTGTGGTTGCTTTTTGCATGTCTTCAACTGGGGACTTGTCCCGCAACCAAGTGCCCTGTGCCCTGACTGGGAATTGAACCGGTGACCCTTTGGTTTGCTGGCCGGCACTCAATCCACTGAGCCACACCAGCCAGGGCTGTACATGCTATTTATAACACATTTAAGAAACCTCTGCAATGTGTGCTGAGCATGAATGTCTAGGGTGCCATCATCATTCCCTTCGTATTATCCAGAACTTCAGAGTTTGCAAACCCAAGCTTGGCTAAGGTTCTAATTAGTCAAGGAGACTCAGAAGGGGGAAGGGATTGTGCAAGGTCACCCAGCCAAATGGCACAGGAAGGAACCCAGGACAGGAAAGGATGATATTCAGTAAGTACCACAGTGTGCCAGTCTTTGCTGTTTAGACTTTCAACTGATTGGACGAGGCCCACCCATGGTATGGGCAGCCGGCCATCAGTTTTACTTAGCCTGCTGATTCAAATGTTAATTACCCCTAAAAGACCTCTTCCCAGCAACATCCGGTCTGGTGTTTAGCTAAACAATTCGGTGCCACAGCCTAGACAATTTGATACATAAAATTAACCATCACAGTGCCAAAAAGCGAATTAAAGCTTTGGTTCAGGAGGTCACCAGTTATGGAGCAAGGGCTTCTTGCTACAACCCCCGAGGTAGGTACTCTTATTATCCTCTTTACATTTCAAAGAGTAAAATGACTCACCCAGCTTCTTACCCCTAGTCATTGAGATTCACACCCACCTCAGAAGGAGGACGAAACTTGGATTCTTAACTACTCTACACGCCAAAGCAAAGCTTCCAAGGTGAATCTTGAAGACATGATGGGCCACATCCCCAGAGGGCTGTCAGGGGGCCCAGGAGAATGCTGGCCGGCCTGTCCAGAGCTGGGCTCTCCATCAAGGTACCTGTGGCCACGTGGGGTGTGGGGGGCTCCTGAGCACTTGGAATGGGGCCGGTCCTAACAGATGTGTGGGAAGTGTAGAATACATTCAGATTTTGAAGGTTTGGTATGCAAAAGAAAGGTCATTAAAAATATTGATTATAGGTTGAAATGATAATAGTTTGGAGTTATTGGTTCGAATTAAAATTTACTGAGTTTTATCTATATATTTTAATTAAAAAAATGTATCCACAGGAAAATTTGCAAGTAGACATGAGGTGTGCATTTGTGGCTGGCATTGTATTTCTATTGGAAGTTCTGGTCCGGATTCTCGTCAACTGTTAGGCAGGGACTGTGGCCGCCTTGTTCACAATAGTCTCTCCTGCACTGTGCCTTGGTGTCTGGGCATTGTAGATGAATACTTGGCGAAGAGAGTGGAATTGCTCTGGAAGAGGTGGTAACCACAAGGTGGCGCCAGATACCCATGTCAGAAGCCGTGAGGCTGGAGGTTTCTCACCTGAGAGAAGGTACTTGCCTGTGTGATCCTGAGAGATCAAGGATGCCTTCTGTCTCTGTCCAACCTCACTTAGCACCTTCCTTTAGCTATTGGGCCTTCTTCCCCCTTTCCAAGGTAGTTGGGGTCGGGGTTCAGGGACTCGATTTGTGTGAGGTCGAGTCCCTTAAGGTGGAACTCTTTCCCTGGACAGAGGGGCCTCCCAGTTGAGGCCCAGAGAAGGGGGAGCTAGGTCTAGAAGGGGGCAGTGACCTGCCCAAGGACACGCAGCCGGCTGGTAGCAGAGCTGGGTTCTTTGAGTCTCTTCCTTTATGCCTGTCCTGTGGCCTTAATGCCTTGGTCCCATGAGCCAGAGTTGTTGATTTGTTCTGATGAGCACCCAAACACTGAGCACGTGCTGGGTACTTGGCCGGGCGGGGAGAGGGGTGTAGATCCCTGAGATGTGGTTCATCCTTACGAGCGACTAGCAGGGGAGACACATATGTGCATGCATGTGTGTCCACACACACAGGACCCCTTTTCTGCGAATACCTTGCAGGCATTTACAATGGCCCGAGAGGCAGGCGCTCTGATCATTCCTGCTACACCCACAAAAAGGTCAAATTTTCCATCGCTACAATCAGTCTTCTCAGCTTTAAACCCTAGCCCTGACACTTGCTGGCCTTGAAGACCTTGGGTGACTCATTTCACTTGAGTCTCAGTTTTCTCACCTGTGAAATGGGGGTGTCTACAGCCCTTACTTACCAGCTTGTCATGAGATTTAAATGGGGTATAAATATAAAGAGCCAGGCATGCAGAAAATGCTTGACTTATCTTCCCCCTGCTTTAATGGTCATCACTCAAGTCCTCTGCTGACCAGTGCTACAGCCAATAGCATCAGCGAAACCTTAAGGAGGGAGTGCACGGGCTGAAGGTGGGCCCCCCTGGAAGCGGACCCTGCAACAGGAATTCAGCGAGAGGCAGTCCCGGGAAAGAGCAGGGGAGCGAGGAGCTGAGACGGTAAAGGTCGGGGCGTTCATAAGGACAGCAGTAACTAGTTATTGACTGCTGCACACAGCTGCGGCCGAGCCCTCTGGGGTCTCGGGGAGGCAGGGTGGAGCATGAGCTCAGAGTTACCCGAGCCCAGGGGTGAGAGAGCTGGGCGTGCTTCCTCCATCTGCAATTGAATTATGGGTTGAGGGTTGGGCCTGGGTGGAAACAGGGGTAATTCTCCAGCCCCTGTGTTCTATTGCTTTCGGCAAAGAGATACAGGTGCTGTTGGAAGTCTGGCAGCTTTGCACACCCTCTGCTTCAATAAAGGAGGGAAAAGTTAATTCAAGCTAAGGGAAGAAGGGGAGGCTTCATGGAAGAGGTGGCCTTTGGGCTTACCTTTGAAGGAGAGGTGGGAGTTTGACAAGCAGGGGAGGGGGAGGGCATTCCTGGCAGGAGAGAGAGCATAGCCAAGGAAGGGGAACATGGGAGTGAAAGGAGTGTGGGTAAATGTGGGAGTGTGGGGGATTTTGGGGGGATAGGGCCCATAAAATGAGGCTAAGCCAGGATGCCTAAAGTGCCAGGCCATAGAGCCTTGTGGCTGATTTTGTGGACAGTAGGGAGCCATTTGGAAGGTGGAACTGAGGGAAGGGATTCCTGAGAGCAGGTGGGAGTCTGTGCTCTAGGTGGCAAGTGATGAGGGCCCAGATGGGACAGTGGGACTTACATTAGAGTAAGTCGAAGTGGAGGTTAAGTGACTTTTTGGGGTGGGTCCTAGAAATCCTGGAGCTTGGAGCTCTTTCTGACCCTCCTCCCCTGGGAAGATCTCAGGTGAGCACCTGAGATGGCTGTGTGATGTGCTCAGATTCCAGCAGGTGGCGCCACGGACACAAGGAATGCTCACAGCCTCTTCAGGCTCAAAGGAGGAAGAGAGAAGGGAATGGCTCTGCTGGAGGTGATTGGATGGGTTCCATTCTCTAGGGGACAACGTGAGACCTAGCATGACACCGCCAGGAGAAGAGCCCTACAGTAGGGTGCACCTCGATTGGGAACCTAGCACTGCCTTTACCTTTCTGTCTCTTTACCTTTTGATTTTCCCAGCTGTGAAATGTGGGATTGTGGTAAGAATGCAATGAGGTAGAGCCCAGACAGCCCCTGGCACCATACAGGTGCTCAGAAAACGGGAGGTAGGTGGTGGCGTGGTTGCTGGTGGGCAGGGCTGGGGCCCAGCCACTGCCCCTGAGGGCCGAGGCCAGGAGGGGAACCAAGAGGCCCGGCTGTGCGGAGAGGGTGATGGGAGCAGGCCAGAGACCCAGCGCCTTGCCCAAGGACGCTCAGTCTGGCGGCCAGTCACGTAACTCCGGGGAGACTGCAAGTCACTGGAAGGGTGGGAGCAGGGGACCCGAGTTTAAGTTCCCCAGCTGTGGATACGTGTCAGCGTGAGATTTTGGTGCCTGTGAGGGGAGCTTTTCTGCTGAGAGAGGATGATGATGATGATGATTAAAAGTTTTGTTTGTTTGTTTATTTAGAGAGAGGGGAAGGGAGGGAGAGAAACATCGGTGTGGGAGAGAACATCATACCTGTCCCAGCTGGGCTGAACCTATGACCCAGGCACGTACCCTGACTGGGAATCGAACTGGCCACCTTTGCAGATCGATGCCCAACCAACTGAGCCACACCGGCCAGGCCTAGAGAGAGCTAGTAAGAGTCTCCTTTGGTTTTTAAAAATTAACATTCAATTTGTTATAATTATAAATTCAATAATCCCACTTCAGCCTTTGATTTCAGGTCAAAATGTTTTTTTTTATAAATATAGAAACTTTTAAAATAATTTTTAAGGGAACTAGATGAATGTTTACAATCTTGGTTACTTAAATGGGTTGAAACATTTTAAACTGCACTTAAACATTTAATGTGTTATCATATGTTAAGTTTCTTGTTAAAATGCTTCACTTGCCTTAATGACAGACATAACTTTCTGAATCACTTAAGTAGTTTTTAGAAATCTAACGACTTGGCATTTACAAATATGTTGAATTTAAATTCTCAGAACTCTTGTAAGACTGTTGATGAACTTAGTGAGATTTTAACTTAAAAATCACAAGTCTAAATCAAGGATTCATTTGTGCATTTTAAACGAGAAGCTGAAGGCTGATCTGTGTTTCCCATGGATCATATTCTCTTAGATATGACAAATACTTAAAATGCCAACCGTGTGTGATTTTTCTAACACAAATACGTAACTACTAAAGGTTGGATTCTCTTCAACATTTTTTAAAACTCAGTTCTTAGGAAGTTTAAAAGACGTGGGCCCACTAAGGCAATGACCTCGTCACCCCAGGCAAACTTGGGGGTTACCCTCCTGGACCATGTTCCGGTTCATCATCTGCTCTGGTATTTCTTAATGTTCACGGAGACCTCAGGCTTGGATGTAGGTCTTCGCCAATGACCGTGATGGGATACAAGTCCTGTTTATAGTTACTTGAACAAGACTTCCCGTCGCTTAACAGTGTGTGTTTATGTGGCCTGTCTCCCGTGGGTTCAGCTCAGGTGGCCCAGGCTTTTCAAGTCGGATTTGAGACTACAGTGTTTGGGTTCAGCTGATGGGTTTACTGCCTGGCTCCATTCTGAACTCCGCTCAAAGGCTTCCTGTTGGGGCCTCCTTGTCACCGACATTTAAATAACACCCCGAGTCAGCTTTTGTCTGGCTCCTGGGGATGCTTCTAAGGTTTCTGTAGTGACAATGAGTTGAAACTTAAGAAACCCAGGTGAGTGGGGGTAGAGGTGGAGTCTGGGGGGGTCTTCCTCCTCATTTGGGGCTCGGCTTCCCTGACCCCGCCCCCTGCCCCGCACCACCACCTCTGCCCCACCACTCTCTGTTACACTGATCACCCTCCTTCTTTCCCTCCTGTAGTCACCAGCTGAAAATACCTTATGTCCGCAGATAGAAACAAAGGACCAATTACATCTGAGTTTCAGATAAGCAGCAAATCATAATTCTGGGTCTTAAACATTGCTCAGGACATAGGAAATTACTCACTGTTTATCTGAACTTCAAATTGAACTGGGTGTCCTGTACTTAATCGGACCAACCTACTTATTTGGTTGGTAGTCACCCATCCTTCACCCTCCCCCCAACTGTGCTGTGAACCTGTGGGGTTCAGTCCCTCTGGCTCGCTGCTGTATTCCGGGTGCCCAGCACAGGCCCAGACTCCTGGGAGGGGCTGAATGAATGAAGGAAGGAAGGAGCTCAGACAGGTGTCTGCTCAGGCTGGCAGGGGGCAGGGCCAGGGCCAAAGCGGGTGAGTGTTGAGGGTAGGTGGATTTTGGCCTTACCCAAGGGGAGTGCTCTCCTCAGGGGGTGGAGGGACTAGCTGCCTCTGGAGGCTGGGCAGCTGCTGGGACTCAGGCCTGGCCCTTTTCTTCCCGGAGATGGCCTTGGGTGAGCTCTTAAGAAATAGGAATGAGCCCCTCAGGCTGAGCCTAACCCCAAATGTTCTTCTTGGACCCACCTGGGTCCCGGCTGGGTATGACCCCAGAAGATACATCCTAGACACATTTTTGGTGCTGGGTGCTCCAGTGTACTGAGATGGAATTCAGGATTCAGAGTGGTGGTCTTTTCTGATACTCCTCACGGTCGGGACCAGTGGCAGATGCTGGCCCAGGAGCCTCTGGGTTCTGACATCCTGAGGCCAGGAGACAGCCACTCAGAGAGAGTAGGGCTGAGTGTGTCCCCAGTCTGGGGGAGGGGACGAGCCACCTTCCAGTCCCACCCAGGGCCTTCTCAGACCCTCGCTGCTGTTCAGGGTGAGGCATGCCCTCCTAGAAGGGTGCTGGGTCTTGGGGGAAGGGGCATAAGTGGGCTTCCAGCAGGCCAACATGGGGTTCATGGGATTGAACCTGTGTGGGAGGGAAAGAGAGATTATGTGTGTGTGTGTGTGTGTGTGTGTGTGTCTGCCCCCTCCCTGACCGTGAGCTCCTCATGCTCAGGGACCTCTAAGTCATCTCTGTCCCCAGCACCTGGCACGGGGCTTGGAAGTGCTCAGTAACCATTGACTGAAGGGTGAGATCAGAGACCTTGCCCCACGTAGCAACAAAGTGAAGTGCTAAGCACCTACTTTGTGCCAGGAGTAAACTCACTGAGTGCTCTCAATAAGCTTATGAGGTGGGTGCTACTATTGCCCTCCCATTACTGAAGAGGAAATTGAGGCACAGAGAGGTTAGGAGAGGATAGTGGTGAATTTGTCTGAGTCCCGGGAGCTTGGCAGTGAAGGTTAAGAAACCCCCCACCCTTGTGAGCTGAGACTCATGGATGCCCCCCAGTTTCCTCATGACAAGGCCAGACACAGATGCTTCAAACTCCCATTTGCTGCCTGGTAAATGATTAGCTGAACAGCTGTCCCCCCTGGCCAATCAGAACAAAATGCTTGTTCACCCATCTTAAGCCTCTTTCCTTCCTCCAGGGCCCTGAGCTCCAGGCCCCCCTTAGCCTGAGCCAGCAGGCGGCACCTCCTGAAAATAAGGGGGGCTCAGGGTAAAATGGTTCACGTCTACCTTTCCATCACTCGCCCTTTCAGCCCACTTCCCCACGCCTGATTTCCCTAGCCTTGTGTACTCCTCTCGATAACAGAAAACCGCTTTTGCCCACTCTTGTGACGCGTGCAGAATTCCTGGCCAGAGAGGTCTCCTACTGCTGTGGTCCCCACCCCCACTGCACCTGCCCCTCTCCTCCCTGCAACAATGCTTTGGAGACTGGCTCTCCTTACCATGTCTGTGGGGGGGGGGGGTTCATGTGACAGTGACTTGTCCAAGATCACACAGCTGGCAAGAGGCAGAGTCAGGGTTCAGACCCAGGCCTTCTGCTCCAGAAGCTGCACTCCAGCTCTGCCATCGTAGTCCCATACGCACGCCCTCCACACCTCCACAACTGCACACAAACACACACATGAAACACTCAGGAGAAATGCACAGCTCACACACAGGCTCCCGTGGACAATCACGCCGCACCCACCCAGTTTGCCTCCACAAGACAACACGTCCTTGCTCAGGCCTGCACACACCCACGCATGCGTGTGCACAGGCACGCACACACTCTCCCAGACGCTCATATGCTGCAGAGTCATGTTCTTTGTGCCAGGAAAGGAAGCTGAGTCTAGAAGAGCTGGCTCTGGCCTTGACCCCACTCTCCCTCCACCCCTGCCTACTGAGATCTCCTGATTCCCCCACCCCCACCCCCATGCTCTTCCAGGGCACCCTCTGGACTGGGTCGGGGTTGTCACTTGCTTCTCAGCCTCAGCCAGCTGACTGTGATTCAGCTGGGGGTGCAGGACCCAGCAGGTGGTTACTGTCACTGGGGGACACGGGCCCCAGCCTCCAGGATCCAGCTGGAAGGTGTGCAAAGAAGACATGGGCACTGCTCCCCACCCCACCTGCTCCAGAGAAGTGTGGGTTTGCACCTGGGTTTGGGTCTGCTCTGCTGCCTGACAGCTGGGGGGCCTCAGACAAGTGACTTAACCTCTCTGAGCCCCAGTGCTGTCATCTTGAAATGGGAGGTGAACCGAGTCCGGGGCTTATACTGCCTGTCACCACCAGCCAAAAAGCAGAGACAAGAATTGGGTTGTAAGTGAGCATTTAATGATTTCAGATGCCAGAAATCAGAGAACGTGGCAGGTAAAAACCCTGACGCCCACCTCCCCCTGAGCGTGTCGGGGGTAAGTTTCTCTAGGGGAAGCGCGGGCAGGGAATGGGGAAAAGAGCGCAGAGGGGTCCTGGTGATATGCAGTCTTTGGCACCTGAGTCTCTGTGCGGGTTTAGGCCTTGAGGAACATCCCCATTACTGACTTCTGGCCCAGAGTGGCCAACATTCCCATAAGGATCTCAGAGCCGGGCGAGCGGCGGGCAGGTGTACGGCACCCCGGTGTCTGGGGTGAGGCTGGCCAGTCTCCACATTCCTGGTGACCAGACACATAGTCAGGGCTGGGTTAAAAGGGCCTTTGTTCTTTCCTGGTCAACTGTTAACTGCCAGTAAATCTCAGGCAGAACGTAAGGTTAAACCTACCCTTTTGAATAATTAGTTACACATTCCACTAGTAATCGTCTAAGGCTACAATGGAGGAAGAAGAAAAGACAGAGAAAAACAATCTTGTTTTCTAACCCTTACACCCCTATCGATCTGCTACACGAAAACAAGGGGGAGACAATTGAATAAGATGAGCTGCTGTTTATCGAGCATGTACTGTGTGCCAGACACTGACTGGGCCAAGGGAATCCACTGAATTAATTTATTCAGTTTTTCCAATAACTTGCCAGGATAGATTTTAGGTCAAACTATGTGAAACTGTCATTTTTATAAACCAGAAATTGTCAAATATTGATAAATTTATTTGGTTGAACTTATGGGTATTATCCCTGTGCTCCAAATGAGGAAACAAGGTTCGGAGAGGGGCAGTGCCCTGCTCAAGGTCACACAGCATGGAGTAGCAGACCTGGATTTGGACCCACGTGGCTCTTCTGTTACACTTTTCATTTTTTTTAAAAAAAGATTTTATTTATTTATTTTTAAAGAGAGGGGAAGGGAGGGAGAAAGAGAGGGAGAGAAACATTAATGTGTGGTTGCCTCTCATGCACCCCTTACTGGGGACCTGGCCCGCAACCCAGGCACATGTGCAGACTGGGAATTGAACCAGCGACCCTTTGGTTTGCAGGCCAGTACTCAATCCACTGAGCCACACCAGCCAGGGCCCATGTGAAGTCTTTCACACAGCACCAGGCACACAGTGAGTGCTCAATCCATGCTCTGTTTCCTTGCTTGCTGCAGTGACCTCTGTCAGAGCTAAAATTTTAACACCCCACCAGGTTACATGGCTGACCCTGACGGTCATGCAGGGTTTTCTCATTTTTGTGATGTGAGCGCCTGGCTGAAGCTTTGGTGGCTGAGGAGCCCCCTTCACAGACTGCCATCTGGACTAAACACAGGGCCCGCCTCGCCCCTAGACAGAGAGCCGGGTGCCTCCCTGAACCGAGTCGTCTTTGTTTCGGAAATCTTGGCTGATTTCAACCGCTGGCCATTGGGACTACTTGTTTCTCTTTCTGCACTTTAAATCCCCACTCTCGTGTTTTATTTTATTTAACATTTTTATTGCATTTTTTCCATTACCGTTAGTCCCCTTACACCCTGCTGCTCCCTGCAGTCGCCACAGTGCTGTCCATGTCCACAAGCCATTCCCCACTCTTACACCACTCACCAGTAGTGAGCCTGTGAAACCCTAGGCCCCGCCCTCAACCTCCACCCCAATGAAAGCAGGCCCCCCAGGCCCACGTGCCCTCTCTGTACCTGTGACATTGCTGTGTGGCCCCAGGCATGCCCTGTAACTTCCAGGCCCTGTAAGCAATGCCGCTTTTCTCCCCCCAGTTTCCTGATGGCTACTGCTGAGGGTGCCCTGTAATTGTAGTGAGAACCACAAGGCTGGTCTGATGGTAACATTGGTTGAGAAAGGGGAGATGTCTGTGAAAGCTCACGGGGGGCAGGTTGGTACCCCCAGATGTTTCTGTCCAGACCAGCTCAAAGCACTCCCCCATCCCTGCTCCAGCCCCTCCCTCTAACTTGCCACTCATCCAATGCTGGGGTGAAATCACATGCTAGCAAGTGTGTGTCACCCCACACTGGACCTTCATCTCTCACCACCATCTGAGTAGTTCCTGGCAAAGGCAAGCCATCCTCTGTCAGAAAGTCTTCCTGGATAGGCACTTCCTGCCTGGTGCACACTTCCCTTCCTCCTGGGCTCAGGTTCAATACCATGTTCAAGTGGTTCTGCATTTGTCCCACCATGCTGGTGCCGGGAGCACCCAGCAAGGGCTCTGAAGCCGGAGTGTTCCGCTGGGACCTTCAGCTAATGTTGGGTGCTGGGCCCTGGGCTAAGTGTTTCCCTCAATCTCTATTTTCATTCCCACGACATCCCTTTGAGAGGACAGTACTTTCATTCTTGCCATTTTGCACATGTGGAGAATGCGGCTCTGAGAATTAAAGTGACTTGTAGGCTTGAGAGGTGAACCTGGGCATAGAGGCGGGCCGTGACCTCTTCCCGGGGGAATGAAAAGGCACATCCTGGTGGAGGTACGTTTGGGGAGACCCTTGAAAGGGGGCTGTCTGTCAAGAGGGAGAGGTGAGGAGGGAAGGAGAGAGGGCAAGGGTGAGCCAGGCAGCGGGGACGGAGTGAGTGAGGCTGAAGACTTGCATGGCTCGGTATGTCTCTACGGATCACAAGGAGGGTGGGTGGCAAGCAGGGCTGATGGTGGCCGCTCACAGTGTGACGGTGCAGTGAGACCCTGGGACCGAGTCAGGCAGGGAGAGGAAGGCTGCTGGGGTCGGGAAGGGGCTCCCGCTTCAAGTAAGAAGCAGGTTCCTGACCATAGATTCTAGAAAGTCTCTTCCACCAGAACACTCTGGTGTTCCATTGTCCTGAGAACCTCAGCTCCAATGTCCCCAGGCTAAACAAGTTCACCATTTTAACATTTAATGTCTTTTTTATTCTTACTCTCTTATCCTTGCCTGAGGACATTTTTTTGTTGGTTTTAGAGAGAGAGGAAGAGAGGGCGAGAGAAAGAGGAGAGGGAGAGAAGCATGGGTGTGAGAGAAACAGTCCCTGGTTTCTTGCATGCACCCTGACCCGGGATTGAACCCACAACCTGGGCAGGTGTCCCGACTGGAAATCAAACTCGTGAACTTTTGGTCTGTGGGGTGACGCTCCAACCAACCGAGCCACACAAGCTGGTTATTTTTTTAAAAAAACAATTTAACAATTAAGATTTCCTAATCCTAACATTTTAATGGTTCAGTGTCCTGCATTTTTTCCCTAGATTCTACTAACTCAAGAGCTTAAAAGCTCGGAAGTTCTATAATTCACACCTGCTGAGGAGCCTTTGGTTTTAGGCCCTGTAATTTGCAGATTCTATGATTAATTTCAGGAAGATGCTGAGCATGCAGGCGGGGAAAGCAGGGACAGGTCTGGCGCATAAGCATTACCCCCACGCCCCCCTCAAATGTCAACTTCCTGGAGGCTTGGGTGCAGAAGAGGAATCAGGAAGTATTTGCAGAATGGCTGACTATTTGGACAAGAAAGGACAGGGCTGGCTTGGGGGTGGGGTTTGGGGCCAGGGGTGGCTCTGGGCCAGGTGCAGGGCCTGCGCTCGCCCAGTTAAGAGGAAGGAGTCAAGTGCATTATGGGAAGCCCGCAGTCCAGCCCACGGCTGGTGAAGCCAGAATGAACCAACATCGGGGGGTCGGCCAACCTTGGACGGCCAGAGAGTAAGTATTTTAGGTGCTGCGGACCAGCACATATACTGTATTCTTTCAGCACAGAGTAGTGTCACTGCAGAAGAGGCACAACACTTCGCCGTCAGATTTGGAAACAAGATAGTACCCACTGCACTTTGCCGTACAAGTGCGATATTGGATCACCAATGGATGAATGGATTATTCAGCCTCAAAAAGGAAGGAAATTCCGACATGTGTGATGACAGGGGTGAGGTCTGAGGACATCATGCTCAGTGAAACAAACGAGTCACAAGAGGCCAAATACATGATTCCTCTTCTATGAGGCTCCTGGAGTAGCCAGATTCACAGGGACAGAAAGTAGAGTGGCGACTACCGGGGGCTGGGGGAGGGGGTGGGGAGGGGTTGTTTCACGGGGACCGAGTTTCTAGAAAGAGATGGTGGTGATGGTCACACAACAGTGCTTTTACAGCCGACTGTACCCACTGGTCAGCAGTGGGGACCCACTGCTTTTACAGCCGACTGTACTCGGTGCCACTGAACCATCTTCCTTGAAAAAGGTGAAGATGGCACATGGGGCCCTGTGCGTGTTTCACCGCAATCGAAACGGCAGCGTCTGAAGCCCACGTTTCTTGTTGGACATGATGGACATGCCGTGGCAATAAAAAATAAATGAAAAGGCAGCACCACAGTGCTGTACATGCTGTCAACACACAGCTGTGCCACTGTGGCCGGTGCGCTGAGCAGTTGTGCCAAGTGACCAAGTGATGACGGGCAAAACTACTCAACTCCGCCCTTGTGGGGTGCAAGCTGGCGGCCGGCCACTGAATGTGGGTGGGGTTATGTTCCCATGAAACTTGGTTTATGAACATGAAAACTGAATTTCGCTTAATTTTCACGTATCAGGGTATAGTCTTCCTTTGATTCCACCCTCCCAACCCCCACCCCCTCCCTGTAGCCCTTAAAAATGTTAAACTCTTCTTAGCTTGCGGTTCGCACAAAAACAAGCCATGGGCCAGATTTGGCCCGAAAGCTGTAGTTTGCCAGCCCCTGGTCTAAAACATCACACTTCCCCATAATCTGGTTAATGGCTTCCTCGGAGAATCCGTCACTGGGTGAGTTGACTTCTAGTTGGTTCTAGATCAGTCGGTCTGCCTCCCGGTAAGCAGGGAAGAACTTGGGCCACCTCAGGTGCCACTTTGCCTGAGGTCTCTCTCAGGGGAGAGAAGCTTCGGGGTCTTTCCATGTCCGGCCAGCTGGGAGGTTGGAGGCTGTGGCCCAGATCAGCTCCTGGGGGGAGGAACTCAGGGGCAAGGCGTGGCTCAAGGCTGTGTTCTGAAGAGCTGCCCTTCACCATTTACACTCTCGGATGCCGGGGGCAGAAGCTCACAGATGCCCCTCACCGGTGCGGTGGTTTGGGGTTTCCCAGGCCAATCCTAGCTGTCTCAGCTGTGAAATTATCAGAGCTGGACACCCCAGAGTAAATGATTTTATTTGTTCCTTTCCAGAGAGAGCCAGCTGGCTGTGGGGAGGGCAGAGATGGGTTGTTGGAGGAGCAGTTGAGGTGAGGAATGGGGGTAGGAGGGCTGGAGAGGGGGGTCCCAGAGGAAGTGGGAGGGGCACACACTGCAGTGGACAAACCCCGAGTCTGAGGGACCTACTGCTTTTATAGCCAATGGAAGCTGGCCTGCTCATGTGACCCCACCCTCCCAGGTTGCTTGCCTCAAAGCCAGCCCTGAGAAACGGCAAGGATGAAGAGCAGCCAGGACTTTGCACTTTAGGAACCCCTATAAGAAGGCATGGAGACACTGAGACCCACGGCACACGGCCTCTCCTAAGAGTGACGTGGGTGCACATGGGTGAAGCGCTCCCTGGGGAGGGAGGGAAGAAGGCGGCAGGCATTCTCCATCTTGTTCTTGAGCTATGGGAGAATCTGAACTCTGCTTTCTCAGAGTGGCTCCCCCTCTCCCCCTCGGGACGTGCAGCTGATCATCACGGTCAAAGCACACTCGTTCATTCGGTTAACGCTCTGACGGGCTCTGTGCCGAACCCTGGGGATGCACCTACTGTGTACTGGGTCCTGTGCTGGCCATTGTGTGCACCCTGTGAAAGATCAGAGATCTTCCCCTACCTCACAGCTAAGATGTTACCTGTCATAGTTTCATGGATGGTGGCAGAAGATCCGAGACCCCTAGGGACTGAGCCCTGTGATCCAGAAATAAAGGGAGGCAGCTTATGGCTGCAAGGAGCTCCAGCTGGGGACGCCGACGCAGGCTCCGACTAGTACCTGCTAGAGAGGGGAGGAGTGCCAAGGAAGGGACAACAGGTGGGAGTTTGGGAAGGCTTCCCAGAGCGGGTGGTGTTTGAACTGGGTCCTCAAGGGCAAGCAGGAGTTTGCCAGACCGAAGAGAGAGAAGGGTGTTGCTGGCGGAGGGATGGTATGTGCAGTCAGGACACGTGAGCAGTCCAGGAGATTCCAAGGAGTGGGTGTGGGTTAGCCCTGCTCATTTAGCCATGCACGTATTTAGCATCTTCAGAGAGTGGGGCAGGAGAGGACCCGGGTGGGGGTGGCTTCGAGGACGCACAGGTTCTGTGCAGTGCAGCATGAACTGCCCCCCCGGGAGGGGCCAGAGGGAGAACGGATGGGGGACCACTTCCCAGAGGGATGGCGTTGTTTCAGTTTCAGAAACATTTACAAATTATTATCACAAAGATAATACACGTTTGCTGTAAAAAAAATAAACAACACAGAACTTTATAAAGTTGAACAGTGAAAGCTCACCCTCCTCCTCTTTTTCCCCAAGGGTGACCATTTTTAGCCTTTTCATGTGAATATTTCTAGAACGTCCCTAAAATACGTATAATTCTAAATGAATTTTTCCAACAAAACGGTATCATACTAATAGCATATGTATTATTCTACAACTTGCTTTTATTCACTATCACTATTTATTTGTTCAGCAAATATTTATTGAGAACCTACTGTATGCCAAGTGCAGCGTTAGGCTCTGGAATAAGGCAAGGAACAGGTCAGGCAAGATCTTTGCTCAGATAGAGCTACTTTATTGCAAAGAGACAGAGTAGATAAGCAAACAAACGCATAAGTAAAAATAATTATGGGTTACTAGAAGTGTTGTGAAGGAAATAAACAGGATGCTGCCACAGAGAAAAGATACGAGACCTATTTACAAGGGGTGACCAGGGAGGGCTCCTTGGAGGAGGTGACGTGTGAAGTGAAACTCAGAGGAGGAGGAGAAGAAAGCAGCTAAAAAACCAGATAACAACATTGTGGGCAGAGGGAAGAGAAACACAAACGTGTTTTTACCAAAGTTGTCACCCTGGCCTCATTATGAGGCAGCTCGGACAGACCCACACCAGGGACATTCTATGAAAAAACTTGAAAAATGTCAGTGTCTTGAAACACGCAGGAAGTCTGTGGAACCATTCCAGATTAGAGAACACTAAAGAGACACGGTGACGGGATGCAACCCGTGACCTTGACTTTTCTGTGGCTGTGACTGATGTTGTTTTGACAGTTGGTGAAACCTCAGTAAGATCTGCTGATTAGATAGCAGACTCGTATCAGTGCTAATTGCACAGTGGGTGTGTAAGAGATTTCCATACTTTCAGGAATACGTGCTTAAGGATTTATGGTAAAGGAGATCGTGGCTGCCACTTACCACTAAGTGGTTTGGGAACAATAGATAAAATATCGAGTAATATAAAAATATACATATATAAAAATATCAAGGGAGGAGGAGGAGAGAGAGAACATTAATGTAGTAAGATAATGTTTGGGGCATCTAGTGATCTAGGTGGTGGGTATCTTGGAATTTTTTGTATTCTTGCAACTTTCCTATTAATCTGGAATTATGTCCATTTTAAAAGCTTAGGTCTAACAATAGGATTGGCTGTTCTACCCTATTTTACCTGTCAGTAGGTACTGAGAAGTCGCTTTCCAAAGGAAGATGACACCATTCACCATTCTCGTGAAAGGCGGATGGAAGAGCTGCTCCCCCTGAATCTACACTGAGTTCTTTTAATCTTTTGAATCTTCACCATTGTGGCAAGTTAAAAATATGTCTTGCCCTGACTGGGGTGGCTCAGTTGGTTGAGGGTCGTTCCACAAAGCGAAAGGTCACCAGTTCGATTCCCAGTCAGGACAGATGCCTAGGTTGCAGGCCAGGTCCCCTGTTGGGGGCGTGTGAGAAGCAGCTGATGGATGTTTCTGTCACGCATTGGTGTTTCTCTCCTTTTTTCTCTACCTCCCTTCCCCTCTCTGTAAAAATAAATAAATAAAATCTTAAAAATACATACATTTCATTTGTTTTATTGGGCACTTCTTATCCTATAACCGGGCCGAGCACTGGTTTTGTCTTTGGCCGTCTCTATTTTCTCTTCTGCGTAGGCGCGGGTTCTCAGACCAGGCCCCTCCCACACTCGCCGCAGGAGGGGAGGAGCCAGGGAAGGCCGAGAGAGTAAGGCGCACTGATGCCGAGGAAAGACAGTGCCTCGAGGAAGAGGGAGGCCAACTGTGTGCAAGGCCACTGAGAGGGCCAGGAAGAGGAGGATGGAGGAGTGACCCTGGGTTTGGTGGCATGAAGGCGACAGCCTCAGTAGCGTGTTGGGATGGAAGCCGCATCATGGGTGGGTGGAGGGGAGAATGGGAAGTGATGCTTTGGACAGACCATACCCACTCTTTCAGGAATGCTGCTACGAAGTGGAGCAGAGAAATGGGGCGGGGCTGGAGGGGCGGGTGCGGCCAGGAGCGTGACACTCCCTGTGTTTGCTTATGGGGATAATTCAGAAAAGGGGGAGAAACAGATGGGGCAGGAGACAGCAGAGGTAACAGGAGTGAAGTCCTTCAAGAGAAGAGAGGGTTCATTGCATTCTCCTTAGCCCCGCAGTGCAAACCCCTCCTGGAGAGCAATGACCCTCAATTGCAGGTTCTTCCTTCACCCTAAGTGCCCTCTGAACCCCAGGCTCATCCCTCCACCTGCTCCTCAGTATCACTCCGTGGATGGTCAATGGGTATTCAAGTCCAGCTTGGCCAAAAAAGAACTCATGACTTTGGATAAGCTACTTAACTACTTTGAACCTCAGTTTTCTCATCGGGCAAGTGGAGATGATAACCAGAGAGACCATATAAGGTGCTTGTGAGGACCGTGTGGGAGAATCCATGCAGAGAAATGTCCTCAACCTGGAGCGACTTTCCCCCAGGGGCCATTGGTAATGTCTGGAGACACATGTGGTTGTTCCACTGTGTGTGTGTGCGTGCGCGTGGGCACACGGCCACTGGCATCTAGTGGGCGGAAGTCAGGAATGTCGCTAAACATCTTACAGTGCACAGGACAGGCCCACGATGAAGAGTCACCTGACCCCAAACATCAAAGTGCAGAGAGTGAGAACCCCTGATGTAAAGCATGCCAGGCATAGAGGAAAGTATCAGTATGAGTTAGCTGGTATTATTATTTTAAAACATCTGTTCCAGACCAGCCTCTGCCCCTTCCCTGCCATTTTTTCCCATCTAAGAAAAAGTACCACTATCTACCCAGTGTTCAAGCAAAATGTAGACAGTATTCTCAACTCCTTTTTTTCCTTCATCCCTAAACCCAGTGCCTTATTTGCAAATCTTTGTCAGTTATTCCCCAAACATCCTGAATCCTTACACTCTGCCCCCACCCCTGCCCCCACCAAGTGCATCCACCTCGTTCAAAGTCCTCATCAGTTCTGCTCTGGACCCATGAAGCGTCTCCTAACTCAGCCCCCTGCCTCTGCTCTGGCCCTGCTTTGTCAACTCTCCACACAGTGGCCAAAGTGACCTTTAAAAAACCCAACCAGGTCACGTCACTGCTGCTTAAAACCTGCCAGGGACCTCCCACCTCACTCCAATTTCGATTCTCCCCCGGGCTTACAGAAGCCTGCACGGTCTGGCCCATCCAGACTCTGTACTCTCTTCCTTGTCCACTTCTCTCCAGCCACACTGGCCTTCTTTGGGCTTCTTGAACATTCGAGCTCATTCCGACTTGGAGACTTGGCATTGCTACCTCGCCGGTCCCTCCCCTGCAGTGCTTCCCCCTACCCTGCCCCACTGCTGACCATTTCACTGGCACCTTTTTGGGAGACCTTTCCTGACCGCCCCACCCAGAATAGCGCTGCCACCTTTATCATATCACCGCATTTTACTTTGCTGAGCAGTACTCTTCACTGCTTGCCGTATGAGGTACATATTTGCCTGTCTCTTTGTTACTGCCTGTCTCCCTTCGCTGGGTCATTCCATGGGTGCAGGGACCTTGTCTTGCTCACCATGACCCTCCAGTGTCTAGAACGGTGCC
Organism: Tonatia bakeri; assembly: GCA_004024845.1. Taxonomy (NCBI): domain Eukaryota; kingdom Metazoa; phylum Chordata; class Mammalia; order Chiroptera; family Phyllostomidae; genus Tonatia; species Tonatia bakeri. The sequence continues at coordinate 28,071 of PVIA01000746.1, read as the reverse complement.
TGACCTATAGTAGTGGTTCAGTGAATAATGGCTGAATGGGTTTTAAATTATGCGGCTTGCCTCTTCATGACTTTTTTCATTTTTTCTACTGACTTATGACTCTTACTTATTTGTAAGAGCTCTTTGTTTATTAAGGATATTATTAATTTGTCTTTCAGTTTCTTTAGAGGTGTTTGCTGAAACAAGTGGTACAAACTTGACTATGGAAGTGTGAGTACCTGGCTTTAACCACTTGGGTAAATTGCCCCAGCCTCAGAATAGAAAGTGAAAAAACCACTAATAGACACTGAGGGTTGACCAACTCATAGGCAGAGTCAAAAGGAGGAACCACTTCCCCTCCTTGGAGTGCCGAGGAGCTCAGACCCCGAGATCCTTGAACTGACTTAGCTAGGGGCGTGAACAGATGACTTTTTGGCACGTCTCTTTGCCTGAGCTGAGTCACTTGCAAATTGGAGATAATGTTGTTAGCACCTGGCTCAAAGGCTTAGGGTGTTTTAAACTTTTCGGCTGGTAGTTTGGGGTTGTACCAACAGGTCCACAAGTATTTGGTGAGATCCCTTTCCGTGCCAAGGTCCTGATGGAATAAGATGTAGTCCTGCCTTCGAGGTAGTTTGATCCCTTTAGTAGTTATGGGAAGTGTGTGCACAAAGTGCAGACATGGTACCCAAGAGGCGGTGGCTGCCGGGAGGGACGGCAAGAAAGGCTTCCTGAAGGAGATGACATCTGCGTAGGGTTTGAAGGGATGAATGGGAAGGAGTCTGTTGGGCAGAGCAGTCATAGCAAAGGCGTGGAGGGAGGCAACAGGACACTGGGTGTGGGAAAACTACAGTTCGTGGGATCCCTCTCTACCTGACCTCAACACTGCCCTTACTTCTCTCCTTTCCCAGCTTGAGCCTGAGCCAGTGTGGTCTTGCTGGGGAGGCAGCTGACACGTGATTGCAGCCGTGTTGAGCCTCCCTGGGGAGGGCTGGGACGTGGCCCTCCTAGGAGGCCTTGCGTGGGGGAGCAGGTCTTTAGGGGGCTTGCCAAGTCTCTTTCCTCTGCACCATATGGAAAGAAGGAGGAGGTTCTGTTCTGTGGTTCTCTGGCTTGGCCCAAAAGTCTCCTCTGTCATGGGATTTTTCTCTGGCTGACCCTCTTTCCAGGAGCAGAGAAATCACAGGGATTGGGGGCGCTTGGGAGACTGAAAGATACTGAGCTGAATGGTAGAGCTGGCAGAAGCTGATCTGCCTTAGTCCAGGGAGAGCAACATGTTGTGTCCTCCCTGGCACTTCCATCCTTGGTTCTCGGTGGCTGCTGGGAGTTATATATTTGAGGCTGAGATGTGTTTCAGCAGGAAATTGTGTTGTGATCAATTAGCAGTGCCTGCCCTGAGTTTTGGAAGGGGAGAAAGGTTTGCATGCTCTGCATCTGGCCATCTCTAGCCTAGTCATTTTACAGATGAGACACTGAAGAACAGAGAGTGGAAGTGTCTTATTTGTTGTTCAGTCTCCAGTTTCAGGCAGTATCTGTCACTCACTGTCAGGAAATGTCTATGGAATTGACTTGCATGAAACTCACAGGCTAGTTTTCCCAAGTCTCAGTTTTGCATTCTCTCTATTAAAATGGGACAAGTGGCTGTTTGGTGCATGAAATCTTGCATGTTTCCTGGGAACTTTTCTGGAAAGGAACAGCCCCTAGAGGGGGCTGGGGAACCAGAGTGGTGCACCCTCCTGGCTGCTGCAGGCTGACCTGGGCTGAGAGGCTGGGGACAGACTCGGGCATCAGAATGCAGGAGAGCCGATTTTGGCTTAAAAAAAAAAAAAAGACCAATTCAAAAATACTAAATATAGTAGCAGAGACACAGAACTTCAAGTCAGAAAGTCATCGACAGACTTTTAGTTCAGTTCAGTTGGAAAAAAAGCACAGACCTGGGTTCAAATCTCGGCGCTACCTCTTTCTGGTTCTGTGACTTCAGGCAAGTGACAGAACCTGATTCCATTCAGCTTCCTCATCTCTAAAACGAGGATCATATAATCTCCAGCTCAAAGGGTGAATGAACTACACAAGCAAACTGCCAGCCCAGTACTTGACACCAAAAATAGAAGCTTCCTTTTACAAAATAAAAGAAAAATGGGCAAATTCTCGTTCCGAAGGCACTAGCGCCCATATTTCTAGCAGGTATCCGCGTAAGACAGGCACGGTTTCCTGGTCCATTTCACACCTCTCAGCATATTCCATCCCCTCACGCCTCCCACTACGTCCTCAAGGGCACAGTCTTGCCTTTCTCATCAGTTCAGCGTGGAGTTCACTCAACATCTACTATGTGCCAGGCCCCCGCCTAAGTCTAGACAGAAACAGTCGATGACAGTTGGGTGACAAGTGCTTCCACAGGGAAGTTCAGCTCTGCCAAGTTCCTTCCTGCTGGGCCTCAGTTTCCCCATCTGTGAGACGGATGTCGGCCTGGACCAGAGCTGCGGAGACTCTTCTGGCTCTGGGGTGGAGTGGGGCCGGGGTTGGCTGCTGCTATTGAGGGGCTGGGAATGAGAAGGGGTGAACAGCGTGGCGTGAGCCGGAGGAGAGAGGCGCGCCCGACCGGGCCCTGACCCCTGACGATCCAGCCTGGTGCGGGAGTGAGCCCGCGCAGCTAGGGTATAGCCAAGCATTAGCCTAGGATTAGGAGAAGCGGCGAGCGGATTAGTGACTCCAGGACGCGTTCATAGTCGGTGCCGCGGGCCCCAGGCACGGGAGCTCCAATCATACGTAGTGTCTCACCCAGCCGCCGGGGTGCTGAAGAAACGCCAAAGTCCATTGGCTGGTGGTGACACGTCACCAAATTTGCTAGGAGGCCCCGCCCTCTCCCTGGCTTGGCCTGAGCTGGATGGGGGCGTGCGTGGCCCTTCCCTACACACCTATCCCCGCCCTCCCCTTCGAGGAAATCCGTGCCTCGTAAAACATGTGAATGGGAGCTAGCTGTTTTTACAATTCGTCTTTCCCATTTCCCAGGTGGGTGACTGAGAACCCCACGCCAGAAGCTGGTGGCTTGTTTCCATCCTTCAAGCAGCATGCTGCACCTGGTATCTGGGCGAGGATCTGGGCCCTGCCCCTGAGTCTTGTGGCCACTCCCAAGACTCTCCCTTAATCCTTACTGTTTAGGCCGTGGCAGGTGAGACGGCTCCAGATCAAAGGAACGAAAGTATTGGGGTGGTGCTAGGCCAATATGCCTCATCGAGGTGGGGAACATGCTTCTCAGGGGGCAAGCAGAGGCTGAGCCCCTGCGGGCCTGGCAAGAGAGGAGCGAGCCCCCCATGGGAGTCTGCATTTGAATCCTGGACTTCGAGATTTCAGGGTTGGGCTCTCAACTTCTAGTTCTCCCAGGATGCTCTGGTGGTCGGCTGCCAAATGGGGAAAATGAGCATCGTCTTCGTTCATTTCCTGTGGCCATTGTATCACATTGCTATGAAGTTGGTGGCTGAATAATGCAAGTTTGTTACCTTCTGGTTCTGGGGGTCCCATCTGAATCTCCCTGGGCAAAAAGCGAAGTGTCAGCGGGCTGCTGCCCTCCTTCCAGGAGGCTCTGGGGGTGAATCCACGTCCTCGACTTTTCCAGTCACTAGAGGTACCCACAGTTGTTGGCTTACAGCCTCCATTCTTCTGTTCAGTCAGCAATGTGGCACCTTCCTGACCCTTCTTCCGGGGTTGAGTCTCCCCCTGACCCCAGCCAGGAAAGAATTCCACTTTTAAGGAGTCGTGTGATTGATTGGACCCACCTGGATAATCCAGGATAATCTCCCTACCTCAAGACCCCTAATTTAATCACATCTGCAACATCCTTTTTGCTCTGGTCACAGGTTGTGGAAATTAGGACATCTTTAGGGGACCATTATTTTGCTTAGCACAGAGGTGTTAAGTGATCTGTCCAAAATCACACAACCCAGAAGTAGTGGGACCAGGACTTGAACCTAAACCCTAGATCTCTTATTCCAGTGACCTCTCCCACCCTGCTCTTCTGCCACTCTGGTTGTAGCCTCAGTGGACTGGGTGAGGTTCACATGGAGATTTCAGGAGCCTTTTAAATTAATAAAACATTTTATAAACTAAGATGTCTCAGAAGGCAGGTGCTCAGCAGACTTGATGAGTTGGAAGGTGGAAATGCCTAAGGTGGGATGAAGGAGTTGGACTTCTCAGGTATCACTTCTGTCCATGGAAAGCCAGTCTTTCTGCCAACACCACTGAGATAGGAATTTGTTTGTGAGATGTGGCTCCTTTAAGGTGGAACTGGGAAGACTGGCCTGGTCCTGGCCAATTTCCTCGTCGGCCTCCACACTTACCCAGCAGCCTCTGGGGCTTCATCCCAGATTTGCATTTGGGGGTATAATCTTGAGGCCGTGATTTAGCAAACTCCGTGGAGAGAAGTGGCGGTGTGGGTGGAGCTGGAGCATGAGTGGCAACTCCCTTGCTTCTTGCTTTCCTACAATCTACCTCAATAACAATTGGGGTCATGAGAGCCCTATGAACAGTCCTGTGTTTGTCATGGGGATAGTTTTGAAAATGTTTACACTTGACAGGCTATTTTTCAATATGTGCAAGTTGTAGAAAACCCAACTCAACTAATAAAGAGGATTTGTTGGCTCATGGGATTGAAAAGCCAGAGGTAGGTATCCTTCAGGTACAGCTTGAATCAGCAGCTCATGAATGCTCAGTTCTGTAGCCTTAATCTTAGCTCCGTTCTCTGTCAGTCTTTACCCTTGGTTTCCTAAAATGGCTCAAGAAGTTTTTGGGACTCTGTTTCTAGCTACAGATGCAGTAGAAAAGAGAACGTTTGTCACCAGTGTATGTTCGAGATATAGTCTTTCCTATAAGCCAGCCTTCGGTCCCTGCTTGGATTGTCTGACCTGGGCCTTAAGAACTGAAAGTGCTGAGCTGCCTGTACAACCACCAGTCCCACAAATGACACTGGCACCAAGAAATAACAGGGAGCCAACTCAGGTGACTATGCTCTTTACTTGGATTTTATTAATGCAGGTTCACTCAGTTTTTATTAATGCAGATTTAATCCAGATCTGTATTAACCTAATAACAATACTAGTCACTCAGAAACAATCAGTATTAACATTATATGAGAGAATTGGGGGATAATGAACCTGAGTCCTAGAGTCTCAGTTTGTGGGTCCGGGAGACAGCATTGTGAGCAAGGGAGCCATCAGCGTCTTGCAAGGAAGGATCTCCAGAGCCAGGTGGGCAGCAGGGCAGATGAAGTCCTCTGTCCAGCAGGGCTGAGCCTCTGTCCCATGACAAGGGAGATCAGCATGGCATGGGGCAGCACTCTGGTGTGTGGAGCTCAGCCGTCTCAGCAGTGGTCTGAAGCCTGCCTCAGTTATATCTTGAAAGTGGTGTGCTCTACGCTTCTGGGTCTCTTGATAAATGTCTTGGCACTCCTGATGGCAACCAGGGACTATCCCCAGGAGCCTGTCTGTGGGTGGCCCTGCTTTGCAGACAGGGCTGTTCTGGTCACGTGTGCAAATATCTTAGGTATGTCTCCTTGCCAGGTGTGTCTAGTATAACTTAGGTAGTTTCCTTCTTGAACCAAAGTATCATGCTTGACTGGCAGCCACTTTAATTGACATGAGTGACTCCATTTTGTTTTATATACTTTATGCTGCCTTGACCAGATTAATGCCATTTTATTGATTCTGCTGTCCACAACATTCACCTCTCTGTGGCTCAAAGAAACTCTGGAATGGAGTTTGTTGGCCCCAATGGGCCTGCTTTGGGTCATCTGTCCATCTCCCAATCAATAACTGTGGCCAGAAGGAGGACATGTTGAATGACTTAGGCCAATTGGCACCTGTCTCTGAAGTTGGGGGTGGAGTCAATTCGCCCCGAAGCACCAGTCTGGCAAAATCGAGGTTCCATTAGGGAGGGAGGATGGATGCTGGGGGATCTGTGGTATGGCCCCTCCAGGTATCATCATGTGTCCTTTGTGGGGACACACAGCTTTGCCCTTTCAGAGTGGTGGGCGTGTTGGCACCTTTGGATGCCACGACACTTACATGTGTGTGTATATATGTATGTGTGGGGGGGTTCAAATGAAAAAGAGATTAGGGAGAAAAGTAAATAAAGGTCAGATAAGGAGAATTAGCACATAGAAATTAATGTCACAAGCTTGTACGTTGTCCCAGCCTCTCTCTGAGCCTTAGTTCCCTCACCTATGAAATGGGGACACTAATCTTTATAGTATCTAATGATGGAGACCCAATGATTGGCAAGACAAATGTGATCGAGTTTTCCAAGTGTAAGAAGTTGTTGTTTTTATTATTAATTTTGACACTAACATCAGAGGGGCCTCCCCAGCTAGTCATGGGAGGGTAGTGGCATTTCCAAGACCACACAGTGACGGAGCTGGGGCTTGAAGCTGAAGCCTTCAGCTCTCTTCACCGCCATCCACACCTCTGCCCTTCCCACACGGTGATTGCCTCCTGGGTGGCGGTCTGCGGACTTCCGCCTGGCGCGCTTAAGAGTGGCGTTTGATGTTGCTCTTCCTGGTTCTAGGAGAGGACAGGCCTTCCCAAAATTAACGCTGGTAATTGTGGTGGAGAGTTAATCATGGCTTCACGGCTTTGTGGTTCCACTTTTCCCTCTGGCAGACCGGCAGTGCTGCCCAGGGAGGGGAGCAGAGTGTGAGCGTCAGGTAATGATTTTTGTGTTCTGGGATGAAGCCACAGGCAGGAGGTCAGGCCAGCTCTGCTCTGTGTACGTGATTCTGGGTGCTTATGCACAGTGGACTGTGCGTATACGTAAGGCATGTCACTGGGCAGAGTTGGGGGCCCTTCCCACAGGAGGCCTGGGTGTAGACCCTGTTTCCTTTTTCCCTAGCTTGGTCACTTTCCCTAGGGCCAAGTCACCTTTCCCCTCCAGGCCTCAGTTTCTTTAACTGTAAAATGGGCATAATCTTTACCTTGGTCCTTGTTTTCCTTAGAAGATGTTTGTGAATAACAAATAGACCCCGAGGACAAAATTGGATGGTGATGAAAAAGGGAAGGACCCCTCACAGAGGCAGAACCACCTGGTTTCTTAGGGTGCAGCCTGCTCTGTTCAAGTCCCCCCTCCTCCATTTGCCTTGGGACCCAGGCTCCTTCTGTCTTGTTGCGCTGCCCTCCTCAGTACCTGGTTTCTACTTCATGATCTAATCTGGCTGCCCCAGCTCCCTCCATTACATCTGTATTCCATCTAGTGAGAAGGGAGAAAGGGGAAAATGAGGGCAGATTTTTTTCTTTCTTTTTAAAAAGGTTTTATTTATTTATCTTAAGAGAGAGGGGAAGGGAGGGAGAAAGAGAGAGAGAGAAACACCGATGTGTGGTTGCCTCTCACATGGCCCCCACTGGGGACCTGGCCTGCAACCCAGGCATGTGTCCTGACTGGGAATCGAACCGGTGACCCTCTGGTTAGCAGCCTGCACTCAATCCACTGAGCCACACCAGCCAAGGCTATTTTGTTTTTTAAGGGCACAATCTAAAAATTACATTTATTGCTTCCTAAGCTGCAAAGGATACTGGGAAATAGAGTCTTACGCTGTGTGGCCATGTACCCAGCTAAAGTGTTTACTACTGAAGAAGGGGAGAGTGGGTCTGGGGAAGGGGCATCTAGCAGCCCGCCACAGGGAAGGTGCGTGGGTGTCAGCATTCCTTTTTATACTTGCATGGTTGCTGAAGTCATCCTGCCTGGTAATTGCTGATTCCGTTTTTACGTGTTTTTTCCTCCCCTGTCTGATGGGAGGCCATGTGATGTAGAAGGAAGAGGGAGGCTCTGAAGTCGGGGTGAATTCCAGATTTGCCATGTTCTGGCTGGGAAACATGGGGCAAGTCACTTACGAGACTCTCTGTGGTGGATATGTGCTGCCTAGGTGCTGCCCCTCCGCCCCCACCAAGACAAGAACAAAAACAAATACTCCTGAGCACGTTTCCCAGCTTGGGGGAATACTGATGGCGGATGGCTCTCAGCTGAGCCCCTCCCCTGGACCTGCCCTCAGCCAAAGGCAGCTCTGCCCGGCCCAAGGCCGTGCCCCGTTGCCCATGGGGCAGCGCACATCCAGGGTCTGGTGACACCTTGCATCAGTGGGACATCTCTGAATGCAGGGCACTCTAAGCCAGTTAGTTCCCTCCTTCTGTAAAATTAAAAAAAAAAACAATGTAATTATGAGGATTACATGTGATATTGTAAATACATAGTGGATGCTCAGTGAATAATGACATGAGCAAACACTTAAATAGATAGTGCTGACTCTTCACAACAAGGCTATGAGAGGTATGACTATTATCCCCATTTTACAGGTGAGGAAACTGAGGCCCAGAGAGGTTAAGTAACGTGCTCCAGGCACCAGCCTGTAAATACTCAGATGGAGCACAGATGCCTGGCAACTGGTGGACCAGGATGACGAAGCTAGAGCCAGGAGCATGGGCTCGGCTTCTCCAGGCAAGGAGCCCAGACCTTTAGAGCCCTTGCTGAGAACCCCACCCATGTCTCCTCCCAGAGGCCCCCTGGAGACCACGAATGGCAGTGCTTTGTCAACTGTGTTGCACTGGGCACCTCTGTGAGCTGTGGTCATCGCTTGTGATTCTTTTTATAACAATGATAATTGTGCCCATGGGTGACACACTCACCACGGAGTAAACACTTGACAAACGTGGTATCATTCACTTCTCATCAACCCCACGGGGCTGTGGCTGTTCCTGCGTTTTATGGATGAAGAGATAGAGAGAGGCTCAGGGAGGTTAAGTAAACGACCTCAGGTCCCACGGCCGGGAGGCGGCGACGTGGAATGCACAAACCCAGGTCATTGTGAGTCTGGAGGTTGTGCCTCTGTCCTTGGCCTTGGGCAAGATGAGGTGTGGAAGTGCTGCCTTCGAACAGACCCCAGAAAGAGAGGGTTTACCAGGGCTGGCCGGTCTCCCAGAGTGGGGAGTCCAGAAAGCTCCCCTGTGGGGAGACATAGGTGCACCCTGGGAGAGCCCCCAGTTAGATGGGCAGGCTCAGAGGCCCCAGGAAAGAAGAAACAGTGGTGAGAAAGGGGCCAAGGAAGGGGAGAAGCTGGAGTAGGAAGCTGGCCAGAGGCCAAGGCCAAGGCTAAACTCTACTGCTTTACTCATCCTTCTGTAATAACCTTGTGAGTAACTGCCTGGTGCCTGGGTGGCCAGTCATGAGGACATGATGGGGTCTCATGAGGAAGCCACACAGCGGTGTGTGGGACCTGCGGACTCAGGAGTTGTCCCATAGGGTTGTACGTGGGCCAGCTCCGCCATCTCCCCAGCTGCTCCCCGCCCCAACTTGCTGTGTGGTGCTCAGTTTCCCTACCTACCAATGGAGGTGAAAGGCCCTGGACATCTCTGTCCCTCCACAGCTCAGTCATCTCAGGCCATGGACTGGCCAGGGGTCCTCAGTTGAGTCAATGTGGTCCTGAAGGCCCCTCCTTGGGCCCTGTCCCGGCCACCTTCGTTCCTCACATCTTTTTGGCTCTCAGTGTCCCCCAAAGAGCCCCTCCTGAGGGGCCTTTCTGTCAAAGCCAAAGGCCAGTCCTTGACCACATGGTGGCTTTGACTTTCTGACCTCCTCCCTCCATGGGATGGGAGACGGGGTGGCTTCCCAGTTCCCATCCTTCTTGCTCTTTCACCTTCTCTCCTGCGCCCTTGGCAGGGTGCGGGGTTGGGGGGCACTCGGCCAGACTCAGCTGTCCCTCTGTGAGAGCAGCTCCCAGGGTGCATGCCCAGCTGCTCACAGGGCTGTCCCTCTGGGGTGTCCCCAGGGCGACGCCCACTGCAGTTTCCCATGCTCCATTCCGGATGTGCTACGTTATCACTCCCTTCCCCATGCCCAGCAACTACTGGGGCCCAAAGCCAGGCTCCCCTCAGAGGCCTGCTCCGTAGGGTGGGGATTGTGTGTGTACAAGTTGCACGTTCTTATACCCCGTTCCTGGACTCCAGACCTGGCAGGTGGTGGTAGCTGCTCAGTACATCTTTGTTTAAATAAATATGGGTGGCTGGGTGGAGGAACAAGTGTATGAAGGTGTCCTCACTGGTACGATGGGGCTGGTCACGGTACCAACTTGTGAAGGTCGTTGGGAGGAGACGGGAGAGACACCTGCGAGGGCCCAGCACAGGGCCTGGCACGCAGCAAGTGCCGGCGGGTGCTGCCTGCGGTGGTTCCTGTCTGGCTCCAGGGCAGCAGGGCAACTCGAGGGGAATGTGCACGCGCATCTGCGGGTTTCTGCTGGGCCTCGGTCCGGATTCTTGCCCGTGGCCTTCTGGAGTGAGTCCAGGACAGACACTGACAGACAAACTCAGAACCTCAAGTCTCAGCCTCCAGCTCTGGGCACGGTGGGCCACTCAGGCCGCAGTGCTGCTGTCGGCTAGTGCCCCGGGCAGCCAGACACCCTGCAGGAGGACCGCATCTGAGAGGACAGAGGCCAGGCAGGACCCCACACAGAGGGTGACTCTGGATCGGACCAGCCTCTGGGTCAGTCTCTGACCCTGCTGAGCTCCTGCTGTGCGTGTCCGTGGGAGGGGGTGGGGTCTGGGGGAGCTGTGAGAGGGAGTGGGAGCTGCTTATATGGAGCTTGGAGTCAGGCAGACTTGGGGGCAAATCCTAATGGGGTGACCATGGAGGAACCCCTTCACCTCTCTGAGCCTGTGTCCCCAAGCTGCAAGTGACTGAGTGGGCACAGAACACACGCTCTCACAATCATGCTGCCAGTACAGCACGTAGCATTAAAAAACAACACCTACCTATTACACTTGCTATCAGGGCATGGGCTTAGCCCTTAAGGGTCTTACGTTCCAGGTGAGGAGACAGGACAGGTAAGAAGCAAGCTGGGAGTCCATAATTCCAGCCATCATATGGGTCCCGCGTGCTATACAATGGGGAAGAGTTAAGATGGAAACTCACCTGGGTTAGAGTGATCTGGGAGAGCTTCCTGAAGGAGTGGGACCCTTGAGCCAGTCCCAGGGGAAGGACAGACTGTGGACAAGTACACGGGAGGAAAAAGGGCATTTGGCCTGGGGAACAAGGTACAGAGGGCATGGCAGTGGGGTGGAACCCATACGCTGACCTGGGTACAGTGTTGGGGGGTGGGAGGGGTGTAGTCTGAGGGCTGCTAAGTGAACCTTTGAGGGTAACAAGAAGGGCTTTGGAGGCAGGGCCCACAGTCTTCTGGGAGCAGGCAGGGTTTGCTGAGAGGGCCTGGCTCACGGAAGGTTTATTTGTTCTGCATCCACAGGGTTGAGTTAGTTTAGCAGCTCAGGGAAGAGATGAGGGGCATGCAGCCTCCTGCTGCCTTCAGGATCGGCCCGAGCCCCTCAGCATACCCCCAATGACCTTTGTGACATGGCGTCTTCCTGCCCCTCTGACCTGAACATCCCCACCTGACCCTCTAGCCATGCTGAATGACGCCCTGTCCCTAAACATGCTTCAGGACCTTTGCTCCACTCTCCTCATGCCCACCTGGCAAAGCCCTACTAATCCCTTAAGACCTGGCTTAAATGTCACCTCCTCGGTGAAGCCTTCCTTGATCTGCCTAGGAGGCATGGACTCTTTTCTTGCTTTTGTCCCACAGCACCCCCTGCCTTCATCCATCATGGCAAATGCATTTTGCTCTGCCAGTTAGTGGCTGTGTGACCTCGGGCGAGTCGTTAAATGTCTCCATACCTCAGTTTCCTCACCTGTAAAAAATAGGGGCAGTAATGGTAGCCACCTTGAATGGGTTAACCTTGTGCAGATTATAGAGGGCAGTGCCTGGCACTTAGGAAGCAATAAGTGCTACTCATTATTAAAATAATTACTGTTACCTCATCAGGCTGTTATGAAGATTACAAGTTATTGTCAAGTGCTTAGTGCGGTGCTGGGCACATGGCGATCCCTCAACACTTTGAACCCACCATCCCTATTGCCGCCACCGTCAGCGTCGTTATCTGTTTGCCTATCGGCCTTTCCCAGACCGATCCCCTGAGGCACAGCTGTACCTGGGCCAACTTTGAGCCCCATGTCCAGCTCAGAACCGAGCACACAGTAGGTGCTATTTCCTGAGAGAATGAAGGAAGCAGGGCTCTGGCCTGTGGGTGCTGAGGAGAGGAAAGACGGGAGCAACCTCTGCTGGGAGAGTTGTCAGGACCCACCCCAGTGTTGGAGGTGGGCTGGCATTGCCATGGGAACAGCCAGGACCAGGAGGTTGTGGCATCTGCAAAGCCACGTCCACACCTTTGGGCCCAGAGCTGCAGCCCGTGCTGGAGGGCGCTAGGAGGAGGTGGGAGGAAAACAGGTCTCCTCTGGAGCCTGCTGTCCTAAGCCTCTGGTCTCAGGGAGTACAGGCCCCGAAACCCACTGACCACTGACCGCTGACCTGGACTGAGCCAGGCCCATCCTCAGTGTCCTGCACTTCGCTGCACGCCCTGGAGAGGGGACGTCCTGGAGCCCGGCAGACCGCCCCGACATCTAGCTGCCAGTGACAGGGCCGTGAGTGGTACAGCACCTCCTCTCTGGCTGCAAGCCCAGCCAGCTGCCTACTGTGCACCACATTCTATGCCAGTTAATTGCAGCCATTATTGTCATTTTGAAGAAGTTATGTGATATCTTGGGCTGTGAAGCCCCAAAACGCCCCAGGGGAGCTGCCACCCCTGGATGCGTGGGAGGAGGGCTCCCTGGCCGGCCTGTTCTGTCTTCCTCCATTGGACCAGGGGCCCTGTTAGGGTAAAGCTGGCCTATCTCCCTTGTTAGGCTTGGGGCAACAGAGCTAAATGGATGCTTTCAAATGCAAGACTGAGCTGGTAAGAAAGTAGACAAAGCACTCAGAAGCAAAGCAGCGGTAATAAAAATAACAAATGAAGACGAATGGGTACACATATCAAGAGAGGCAAGTGAGCCCTGAACTGGCAGCTCCCCTGAGAGATTTCTGGAAAGTGGAGCTCCCTGTTGGTTTTTAAATTGTGGTCAAATTTACAGAGAGGGAAACTTACCCTGTTAGCGCAGAGTTCCCGAGTCGCTACCCTGCCTTCTGTCCTGATCTAATTCTACCCCTTCCAGAAGGCCATACAGATGGAACCGTGCAGTATGTCACGGGTCGGGTCTGGCTCTTTTTACTCGGCAGAATGCATTTGGGGTTCATGGGCGTCACGGCGCGTATCAGCAGTTCACGCCACGGCATGGATGCACCTCGGTCTGTTTATCTGTTTGCTTGTTGAAGGCCAGCTGGGTTGGTAGCAGTTTTTAGTGGTTGTGTATGAAGCTGTTCCAAACATTTGTGAACAGGTTAGGTGTGCGTGGAGGTTTCCATTTCACTTGGGTAAGTAGCTGGGAGTGAGCTTGTCGGGATGCATGTCAAGTGCACGCCTGACTTGAGAAGAAACTACCAAACCGTCTTTCAAAGAGGCTGCGCTGCCCTTTGCACCCCACTGTGGACCAGCAACATGGAGAGCTCTGCCTCTCACAGGTGCACATGAGGGGAGACAACCCAAGGCCAAGCAAGGAGAGAACGGGATTCCCCCACGGATTCAGAGCCTCTGCAGGCAATGCCATTAGTATGGGGGTAAACTTGAAAAATATCTGTCTTCCAAAAGGAGATGGCAAAAAAGATGGTTGGTTTCGGCTCTGACTCAGGATGGAGGGGAAATAAACTCTCCCCCGGGCACAGATTCCTACTTCTTGCTTGGTCCAGAAACCTTAAGCTGAGAATTTAGTTTAAAGTAGCTCTTGGTGAGTGACGTTCCCAGGTGTCCAGCACAGAACAAGCTAAAATTCTTTCTGGAGAAAAACAGAGCAATCAGAGCCTCGTGACAGTCCCACAGATAGAGTCCCGAGGATCATGAGCTTATAATAAAAAATTTAAAAGACATAAAAACCAGGATTCCATGAACAAGTTTTAATAGGACAAGAAGCGGCAGAATCAGGCCTGCAGTTCCTTCCAGTATTAGAATTAGAGCATTCTTATTAGGAAAGAAGGGTGCTCAACAATGTAAAGAAATAAAAAAGTGTTAGAAGCATGAACACGGAACAAGGAGCTGTTAAAAACGACCAGGCACAGGCACAGTTTCTTCCAAAATTAAACGTGTTGTATTTGCCATATGAGCCAGTGATCTCACACCCAGGTATCTGCCAAGGAGAAATAAAAGCACATTTCCTGGAAAAGACTTACATGTGAATGTCCACAACAGTTTATAATAGCCCCACACTGGGCAGAACACGGATGTGCATCACCAGGCGGCTGAGGGGACAAATGATATACAGTGAATATTACTCAGCAATAAAAGGTGGTGTACTGCAGCTACTTTCAAGCCCCTGAATTAATCTCACAAACGTGGAGAGACAGAAGCTAGACGCAAAAGAGTGGAAACTGCATGATTTAATTTGCATGAGTGCTTTGAACTGGCCCAAACGAATGGGTAGTTCCAGAATGCAGGTTATAGGGGTCCGGGATCTCATCCTGTCTCCTGCTTCCAACCTCCCCACGACCCCCCCATTGCATCCCCAGCCCAGACTGTGCCCCTGAACTCCAGCGGGATCATCCAGCGCCCCCCCACCCCGCTCCACGCACCACCTCAGTCTCAACACCTGCAGGGTCATCCTCCCGATTTCCTGCCTTCACACCTGCTCCTCCCCCAGACGCCCTCTGTCGTGGCCGCTCCAGGATTTGGGTCGCTTATACCCGAACTCGGAGTCATCTTTGGTCCCTTTTTTTACACACCCTGCATTTGATCCATCAGTGAGCCCTGTTGGACCTGCCTTCAAAGTAAAGTTTCAATCTGACCACTTTTTTCCTGCGCCACTGCTTATTTCCCGCCGAGATTGTCATGATGGTTACCGCTGTCTCTAACTGGTCTCTCTGCCATTCGACTTGCCTCCCTCTAGTCTGTGGTCGGCGGTCCGCGAGGCGGCGGAGGGATTCTGTTAGACCCTCCCAGTGCCTCCTCCTCTCCCCCAGATGCTCGAGATCCTTCCTGCGACTTTCAGGGCCGACGCAGTTCTCCACCTTTCACCTTTCTGACCACATCTTCTGGGACCTTGCCCCTCTCCCCCCACCTCCTGGCCACCAGGCTCCTGTCTTGGGCTTTGCACATTCTGTTGCCCTCCCAGGTGCTCGGGTCCCCCAGACACCCCACTGCTGTTCTCTCACTTCCTTCAGGTCCTTGTTCAAATGACACCCTGCTAGAGAGGCTTCTTGACCCCTGTGTAAAGCAGTGACCTTGCCTGCACTGTCGCATTAATCACCACATCTTACCACTATTGGTGTCAACCTCGGTCACCTGACTAAAGGTTTGTTGGTCAGTTTTCTCCCTAGTGATGGGCTGTATTGTGTCCCCTGCTCCAAATGCATATATTGAAGTCCTAAATCCTAGCACCTCAGAATTCGGCCTTATCTAGAGAGAGGGTCTTTGTAGAGATAACCAAGTTACAATGAGGTCATTAGGGTGGACCTTTGTCCAATATGACAAGTGGACACCAATAGAAGGGGCAGTATAATAGAAGGGGCAGTTTGGAAACCGGCATGCATACGGGGAGAACTCCCTGTGAGCGTGAAGACGGCCACTTGCCAGCCAGAAAGAGGCCTGGGTGACATCTATTCCTCATGGCCCTCAGAAGGCAGCGACCCTGCCCATATCCCAAGTTTGGGCTCCTGGCTTCCAGAACTTGAGACAATAAATTTCTGTCGTTTAAGCCACCTGGTTTGTGGCACCTTGTGGAGAATTAATACACCACTGTGAGGTCACTCTTTTCTCTTTTCCCATCTTCTACTCATGGGGAAGCGGTCATTCTATGTGCTGTTTGCCTCCCGAGGAGAGGGCATCGGCATATATGATCCAGAACCCTCATCGTGGACAAGGAATGTTCAGTCAATACATGTTCATTGTCTATTCCCTCCAATCAGACTCTGCCTCCCGAGGGCACGGAGTTTTGGCTCTTTGGTTTCCTGCTGCATCCTAGCACCTCGAACAGTACCTGGCACCTAGTGGGCATTTTAATATGTGAATGAACAAAACTAGTGAGTCAGCAGTGACCATGATCAGAAATGGATTACCCTATGATTTAAAGACATACATTGTCAGAATTGGAGAGAAAAGCACAACCTGGCACTAATGAAACTCCCAGAATATTAAATCACAGGAAGTTTGAAAAGTAAAAGCAAGAAAAAGATGTGCCAGAAGAAACACCAACCCAAAGGGAGCTGGCGCGGCTCTAACAGTCATGGATAAAAAGGTATTAGGAAACTCCCCTGGCTGGCATAGCTCAATGGATTGAGCGCGGGCTGCAAACCAAAGCATCGCAGGTTCGATTCCCAGTCAGGGCACATGCCTGGGTTGCAGGCCAGGTCCCCAGTGGGGGCCACGTGAGAAGCAACCACACATTGATGTTTCTCTCTCTCTCTTTCTCCCTCCCTTCCCCTCTCTAAAAATAAATAAATAAAATCTTTAAAAAAGTATTAGGAAATAATAATGTCGTTTATAAAAAATAATTGTATATAATTATGTATTATTAACATAATTATATATAAATGTACATAAGTAGATACAAGGTATGTTATTAATATATAATAATAAAGGGGCTACCACATAATGTTAACACGTTCAATACATCAGAAAGTTGAGACAATTTTTTTTTTAATTTTCAAGGTGCTTTATTTTTAAAACAGTTCACGACATGAAGCTTCTGGCCCGTTCTGCCGATGTACAAGCGACAAGTGCTCACTTGGCAGCTGAGGAGCTCTCTTCAGTAATGTTTGAAAACTGAGTAAAAATCCATATAAAACATTCAGATAGTTTCCATGACAACACACATAAGCGTGGCCCCATCTCCTAGTCTTCCATAATGTTCCATCGGTGCCAACCCTACTTACAAAGATGTTTCAGAATGAGCAATAGTTAAGTGGTCCCCCAACCCCTTAATTCAGGCCGCCCTTGCCGTAACAGCTACATGAATGGCATCTACACATTACTACGAGCCGAAGGGCAGGCTGCTGGGTGGTGCTCCATCCCACTCTCCCAGCGCAGGACACCGGCCGAGTGCCGACGTCCTGCTCCTCCACTGCGCGCAGGAAGTCACAGTTCTGGACTGGCTGATGCCGGCCCCGACATCACATAGCATATGGTCGGCCTCTGGAATCCATTGAAAGTAGAAGCAGAGCAACGGTGTAAGCACCCATGTTTCCAAAGAGCATCCAGTCCCCCACGTGCATCTCAGGCAAGGCGCAGCGCCCTACAAGGCGACAGAGGCCATCACATGTGGTCCCCATGTGCTGGACGAGTAGTGCTTCCCATCTGGTCTGGGCCTCTTCTGCAGAAGGAGCGTCGTGTGCCCATGATCACAGAGGATGCAGCTAAATGGTCCGTAGGCTCCATCATTCACATAACATGTGAAGGTTTTTTTCACTCGACTCATCTTCATCATCAGAGCCTGTTTGTTCCTTTAATGTGAGCTTTTTGGCAAAGATATTAACTGCAGGTGTGAAAGCTGACACAACATAGTATCTGCCTGGCTCCACTATGCGGGTCACCCCAGAGTCGGATGGAAGATACTTGGCCAGGGCTGGGCTGATGACGCTGGCGATTTCCTCAAATTTAAGCTTTACATCCTCAGATCCAGGAAAGCCACCACCAGTATCCAGGAGATACATGCTGGAACCACCCTCAGCTCCCACGTTGCAGACACAGCGGGCGCCCGAGGTGGCCTGCAGGCAGGTCTCAGGTCAGTGCAGCTGCGTCCCATGGGGAAGGTGACACTGATGATGTCAACATCTCACTCTCATTCCTGTCCCAAAAGGAGCCTGCTGGTTCTGAGGGTGGCAGCACACTTAACACTGAGATGGCAGACTGCCCTGGAATCATCAGCGGCGATCCGCGAAACTGACTTGTCCCTGGGATGTGCCCTGGCAGCTGTCACCAACGTGACTGCCCATCGAATGTCACCATCTGGACCCCATTACTGGCAGCGTGTTTAGTCTAAGACACTTGTTTGCAAGGATTTGCATAGACAATCTATGGAGGTGCCCCAAGACTCTGCACCAATTGTATTTCAGTCTTGGGGGCACAGTCAAATCCTGTCCCAATGGCAGCGAGGGTCTTCACTGTGGTTCTGCTGTCATTGCATCTGACCGCAAAAAAGGGGGTGACTGGACAGAGAGCTTTTAACTATTTCACGTTTCTTTAAAACATGTCCCAGGTTTGCAACATAAAAGGCATCCTTACCACCGGAAGAAGAAACTTCACTGGTTTTTTGGTCCAGAATGTCCTTGGTGGTAAAGCCTTCATGGAGGAAATGGCAGCCAAACTCTTCATCACTGAAGCTGTTCGTGGTTTCTGGATGTTCACCCGAGACTCCACAATAAGGAAAACAAAGGTGGAATTTAAAGAAATTATTGCTAGCTCTTTCCAAAGGCAGTGCTCTAGGAATTCCAAGTCCTGTGGAACATGGGTGTTCACTCCATGCAGAGGTGGCAACGACCTCTGAGCACAGGGGGCCTCAAACTGACCTCATGGAGATGCCATGGCAACCGGCAAGCACACAGGACCACTGTGTGCCCCCGGCAGCGCCCGCCTACCAGACCACCCACTGCCTTGCTCCCTCCCGCTGGGGACCCAGGCAGGCCGAGGCAGTGCCGGAGAGCTGAGAGGTGACCAAGCTGAGACAATTCTTAACCTGCGTGATCTAATGATGTTAAGTTCAAAATACATAAATCTGAGCTTCCTAGGTGTTCTTGTCGCCTTGTGGCTCCCAGACGGGGTCCTGTAGAAACCAGCAGCACAGACTCCAACTGGCACAGACAGAAGCCCAAGAGCCTGCTAGGTCCGCTGGTGGGGGCGGGGGCAGGGAAGGCACTGCTAAATGACACAGATGTCTTAAAAGATTAAAAAAAAAATCTAGACAAAATCTTAAAAGACAATAACCACTCTACTCCAGCCAAACACCACAGGAAAAACTGACCCCAGTGTCACCTCACCAGCAAAAGCTGACTTGGGAAGCTGGAGTCTGCCTTTGCTGGACGGTCACAAGAGGCCCCAATGCCTCAGCTGTGTTGGTGACAGAGAAACCTAAGGAGCTGGGACTTGCATCTCACTGGCTGTTGACAAGGTGCTGTCCTGATCCTGGCGCATCAGCAGAGACCCTGTTGGGGGAGGGGAGTCTGGTCGTCTACCACCCTGCTGGTGCAAGGGGCTTCTCCTCACGGGTGCTGTCGGAGCAGGCTGGAAGGAAGTGAGGACGTTCACGACCACCCAAGGTAAGGAGGCCAACCCCCACCCTGCAGCATCAGGAGAGGCCCCACTGGGAGCAGGGATAAGCCCAGGGTCCCCCTCACACTCAGCAGAGATCAGGAAGCCCTTCCCTCAGGTGTCAACGAAAGCTGAACGGGGGACCTGTGTTTACACTCCCTCCTGGGAGAGGAAAAGTGGCCTCTGCCCTCCCGCACTGAGCAGCCTCAGAGGAGGCTGCTGTGGCCTAATATTTAAATAGATGCAGTTTCCTAACAGGTTGCCCCCTGCCCCCCTGCATGTCCAAGTTTCAGTAGAAAGTTATTTGTCACACTAAGACCTAGGAAAACCCCAACTTGAATGAGAAAAGACAACACACACCCACGTGCAGATGACAAAGACGTTAGAATTATTCAACAGAAATTTTAAAGCACTTATCGTAAAAATGCCTCAAAGAACAGTTGGGAACACCCCTGAAATAATAAAAAATAGATTCAGCAAAAAAAAGAAGAAAGCTATAAAGAAGAACCGAATGGAAATCTCAGGACTTAAAAATACGATCACTGAAATAAAAACTCAGTGGCTGGAGGCAACAGCAGACCCAAACCCCGATATGTCAACATTCACATTAAGTGTACACGGTCCACATAAACCAATGAACAGAGACTGGCAGAGCGGGTGAAAAGAGCGACCCAGCTACGTACCGTCTAAAACTCACTTCAAACGCGACACGAGTGAGTCGGGAGTAAAGGGATGAGGAAAGAGACACTGCATCAAGTTTAATCGAAAGAATCGGGGGGAAGTGCCGACGTCAACATCACGTGACAAAGACTTCGACGCAAAGAAATGACAAGGGACAGAAAGGGCCATCACGTAATGATAAAAATTCATAGGTTTCTATGTCTTCTTCGATGTCTAGATCTTCTCTGACATAGAAATCCTAACTGGGTATGCACCAAACAACAGAACTACAAAATATATGAGACGAAAACCGAAAAAAAGAAAAGAAAACAGGAGAAATAAACAAATCCACAATTACAACCGGAGACTTTAAATCTTCTCAAAATTGGATAGAACAACTAGACATAAGTCTACAGTTATAGAAGAACTCACGATACTGTCAACTGATGGTGTCTAATTAACATTTTAGAACACCCCACCCCCAAACAGCAAAATACCTGTTCTTTTCAAGGGCCTATGGAACATACGCCAAGACAGACCATATCCTGGCTCACAAGACACCTTTCAAAAAATCTGAAGGACTTGAAATCATAGGGAATGTACTTTCTGATCATAATGGGATTAAAATAAAAATCAATGACAGAAAGATAACAGGATACTCTCTAAACACCTGGAAACGAAACAATACACTTCTAAGTAATACACGGGCACAGAGTCTCAAGGGAAATTTAAAAAATACATTGAACTGAATAAAAATGGAAACACATTATATCAAAATGAATGGCACACCATAAAAGGAGTTCTGAGAGGGAAATTTACAAGATATCAAATGCTTACAATAGAAAAGAGAAAAAGTCTCAAGTTGATATAATATACTTGTACCTTAAGAAATTAGAACATTTTGATTTGCATTTTTCTACTTGGCTAATGATGATGTGCTTGTATCTTCTTCAGAGAAATGCGTGTTCAGATCCTTTGTTCATTTTGTGGTTTTTATGTTGCGAAGTGGTAAGCATTCTTTATAGATTCTGAATCTTAGATCCTTATTAGACAGATGCTTTGCAAGTAATTTCTCCCATTTTGTCAATTGCCTTCTCACTTCCTTGATGTTTTTCTTTGAAGCACAAAATTTTTAATTTTGATAAACTCCATTTTGTTTTTCTTTAGTTGCTTAAATTAAATTTAAATGAAAAGAAATTATATGCCAATAAATATATCGGACATCAATAAATGAAACGGGCACATTTCTAGAAAAATATAATACCCCTACAGCCAGTGGTGTGCTGGTAACTGCTTAACAATGGGTTTTCCAAGCCAGTCACACACACACACAGACATACACACACACACACAGACACAGACACACACACACACACACCTCATGTGTAGCATTTACTGAGTTCCATGATGGGAATAGTCCCACTATGGATAGTTCCAAGCCACCAAGGTGCCACCACTGAGTGCGGGGGTGGGGCAGATGGACACGATCGGCTCCGCAGAGCCAGCCTCCAGCGCGCCCCTGAGTTGCAACATGAGAGGTGGAAACCTGCCCCATTTTCCTGCAGGTACAGCCCCACCAAGCCACACTCCACCGCGGTGCAATTGCTGGTGCTGCAGCTAGTGAGGAATGACATCAGCGCTGTCCCACCAGAGTGACAGCCCAGGAACCCGCATCTGCTTCTTGCCTGGCTATCTTCTGAGGACCATCACTGAGCGGTGGCCCTGCCTGAACCTTGGAACCTAACCAGGCATGTGCAGACTCATTATCAAAGAATGACCAGCTTCTAGGAACTGAGGCTCAGAGGTGCCCAAGGTCATACAGCAGGATGAGGCCCAAGGTCATACAGCAGGATGTGGCAGAGTTCAACTGGAATCCAAGCCTCTGAACTCTCATCCCAGCCTTGGAACTGTGCAAACTCGATTCTTGTCCATGAACTCTCTTCACCTGGGCTCCTGGGCCCCTCCTGCAGCCCTGCACTGGCGTGGGAATCAATGGGCTAGAGGGTACCCCAAGGCCAGGTCTGCTGTGCCTGCTCAGTTGCTCAGGAAGCCCCACATGCTACAGCTGCGGGGAGGGAGCGGCAAAGCCGGCTTTGGGCTGTGAACAGAGGCCAGCCCCCACACGACCCAGTCAGTGGGGTGAGGTTGATCAGAGGCCCTGGGCACTCCCCAGAGGAGGCGGGCATCCCCTGGGGCTGTTCCGGAGGCTGCGGTTACAATGGAGAAATAAAGTGTGGGCTTCGGAAGCAGACAGGGCTGGCTGGCATTCTGGCTCCCCACCTAGGTGCTGTGTGGTGTTGGGCAAGGTGTCTCAACATCTTTAAACCTCTATTTCCTCTTACCAAGAAGCCCAGTCTCCTGATGGCTGTGAGGCTCTTGAGGTGCTCAGTAACAGGAAGTGCCTCTCCTTCCCCTGGCTGACTCAGCTTTCCCCTGCTTAGGGCATCCTGGTGGCTGGCAGGGTACAGGTGGAGCACAGGGCTGATGTGATCTTTCATGTCCCCCATCGCCCATCTCAGGAAATTCCTTCCATGGCCAGGACATGGCTCAGCCTCCTTAGGGGATGCTCTGGGGGAGAGAGGGTACAGAGCCAGGAGTGGGGGATCTGGCCCCAAGGACAATCCCCAAATATCCCCAGTACAGAAGATCTTTCTGACATCCTGAGTTGTCCCCACAAGGAGTGAGGTGAAGAGCTGCTCCACCCGGCCTGGTGCTGGTTGAGAGCTGTGGCCAAAGGTCAGGGGGCCAGTGGCAGGTCCAAGCTCTGCTATGTGATCTTGGGCAAGTCATGGCCCTTCTCTGGTCCTCACTATTCCCTTCTGTAAAAGGCAGGGGTTGGCCACCTCAGTCCTGGGGTCCCTGTGGCTCTGGCCGTTGGAGATTTTTGAGCCTCTATTCAGCCGTGGCTTTCGGAGAAGAAGCCTGGGCCAGGGCTGTGGCCCAGCGGGCACTTCCCTTGGCTCATGCAAAAGCTGTGCCGCAGGCTCCCGGTGCCAGAGCCATAAACCAGGCTCATAAATGCCCTGGCAGGGCTCCCTCAAATGAAAAGTGGTTTCCAAACCGGGTTGAAAGAGGCCCTTTCGGGGCAGCAGGCAACGGGGCAGAGGGCACCCAGCTCCCCAGCTTTCCAGGGCCAACCCCTAACTTAGTTGTCTACCCCTCCTCCCCGTCTCCCCCCCTTCTCCGTCTCCCCCCTTCCCCTCTTCCTGCCTTCCCTCCTCCCCCTGGAGATAAACTCGGGCTCTAGTCCTGCCTTGCTGTATGGCCTCGCCCCTGCCACTTCTCTTTCTGGGCCTCGGTTTCTTTGATCGTCAAAACAGGTAGTCCAGTCCCTGGCTGGCCTTGCTCCTGGCTGGTGAGGAGGCTCCAGGGAGACAGCGTGTGAAAGCCTTGCTGGCAGTAAGCAAGTGTGCATTCGAAAGAGCGTGGGTCCCTTCCACCGACAGGAAGAGAGCTGTGTGAGCACTCCTCTGTCAAACTGGAGATTCCTCCAGGACAGGCTGTGCCTCCCTCCTCAGATCAGAAGCCCTCCAAAAGGGAGGAAGGGGCTTTGCCTAACCCTGAACTTCTAGGAGGCAGGCGCGGTGTTTGCCCCATCGGACTAGGTGATTGTGCTCTGGGGCTGTCTCCCGATCAGGTTGGAAGCTCCCCGAGGGTAAGGACTGCACCTCCCCCGTCAGGGAGGAAGCTCCTAGAGGACACGCAGTTGTGCCCGCACTTAGTCTGGGGACCCCGCAGAGCAGGGGCTCTGGCTCCCCCCACCCGTCCTCCCCTGCCTTCCTCCTTCACAACCAACACCCAGGAGGCGGGCGTTGTGTGTGGCTGGCACCTGGGGACCAGCGTTGGACGTCAGGGAGGACGGAGGCCACACATCGACTCGGGAAGTGGAGCAGGAAGGCGGTATTAGGAAAAGCAGTGGTTTGGAACGAGGTACCCACCCTGACTGGTCACGCTGACACCTGTGAGCTCCCAGGGCAGGGGGCCAGGGCTGGGCTGGGTGATTCAGGCCAGCAGTGGGGCTGGTTGGCTTAGAGACTCGGCCCAACCCTGACTGGCCTCACCTTGGGTCCCCTGGGGGGTGGGTGTCACTGAGGTTGTGGTCACAGGGCTGACACTGGGGAGGAGCGGGGGAGGGGAGCAGGAGGCTACAGCCTCTCCTAGCCTTCCTGAGTCAGGGCTGGACAGCGCTCTGAGAATCAGCTCCCTGGTCCTCTCCTTGTACAGATGTGAAGACTGAGGTCACAGAGAGGGTGCCCAAGGTCACCCAACCAGTCTGCTGGGCGGTAGGGCTGGAACCCAGGGCTCCGGACTCCTGGCCCAGGGCCCCGTCCATTCTGCTTGACTACCTCTTGGGGGGACCCAGCTTGTGCTGGTGGGGAGGGAGCCTCCCCTCCCCTCCGAGGGCGGATAGAACCCCTATTCCCACCCCACTGTTAGCCCTGAGCCCAGATCACCTAAGGGAGAGGCCAGGGCCCCTCTGAAAAGATTTCCCGTGCCTGTCATCCTTTTTCCAGTGCCATCATTCACTGCCTTCCCTTCGCCATTCTCCCGGTGTTTTACGTGAGACTTTCCAACATGTACCCCAGGAAAGTCACGAGTGGGAGCGCACGCCTTGGAGGAGCCCGGGGTCACAGCCGGGGAAGCTCCGAGCACAGAACCTCCCTGAAGGTCTTGCTCAATATCTGTGGATGTTGACTTCCATTCTACGTATAGGGCTGGTGGTTTGCCTTTTCACGTGGGCGTGTGGGTATTTCTTACGATGTGCTGGGTGTCAGTCCTTTGTCCGATATAAGAATGACAACAACCTCCTCCAAGGGGAAATTTAACTCATTCAGTCACCAGCTCACTCCAGGAGCATCAGTAATGAACGGGCCAGGCCCTGTTTGTGCTGGGTGCTGGGTGCCAAAGTACAGGGATGGGGCCCCTGCCCTCCGAGAGAACTCACTTCTGCTGGAGGAGACAGGCATTTAGCGTGAGAAAGAAATAAAGGCGATTGGACAGGGGCCAGTTCCACCCACCAAGCGAACATGAGTTTCTTTACACAACGTCTATTAAGACGAATTTTCTCAGAACCCCAGTAGGATGAAAAGAAAGTCTTCCCCATGTTTGTTTTCTGGGCTGAGCCTTTAAATCCTTTGCGGTGAGTGTAGCTTTTAGATGTTTCCTTGACTCCATGAGCCCCATTGGCTGACCTATGTTCACCTGCTGACCTCTCCCCTGGTTTCCGCTCTGGTCTGAGAGTTAGAGCTAGACCCCCCAGGTCATTGTCAACATCTTGGCCCTGGAACCTGGCTTCCAGTGCTGGGGGTGGGGGGATTCATATGGCTGGGGGCAGGTGAGGCCTTGGTGGGGAGCAGAGGGGCCAGACTCCCCTTCTGACCCCACAGGCTTCCAACCCCTAAGGGGACTTCAGAGGCTGTGAGCAGGATGGGAAAGGAGGCCAACCCTTGGAGCAAAGGGACCAGGCAGAGGCCAGGTCGGATGGGCCTGGCTTGGCTGTGGGGCCCAGGCCATAGGAAGTCCACAGCTGGTCAGCGCATGGGTGACAGGGCCTGGCAGGCTTAGGGCGGTGTGTCCAGGAGAGTGGCAGTAGGCAGAGCAAAGGGTGCTGGGCAGCAAGCTAGTCCCTTCTCAGGGCCTCAGTTCCGTGACCTTTGGAGTGACTTAGCTAGCTCTGGTGCTCTCTGAAACGTGCCTGGGAAGTCGGCACCGTGAACCCTTGGAGCAGGTTTCCCAGGTGGCTCACCAATGGATAAGTAAGCAGCACGTCTGACCAGGCAATGAAAACCCAGTCCTGGCCCATGAGGCTCTTGAGCCTCTTCCTGTGCTGTGTCACCTCCCACTGGACGGTCCCTGACCCCAAGCTAGACCGGGAGCCCACAGAATTTGGGGCCCTTTCTTTCTGCGTATGGTAACGTGTGATGTTACAGCTGCTGCATCTGTGTGAGATGTCCCCAGCCCCTCGAGCTCCACAAGGTCATGGGTAGTGTTGTGCCCCTGTGGCCGCCAGGCCCGCAGCATAGCAAACAATGCTAGGGGGTAGGGCAGTGCTGACTCTGCACTGGACCCTAAACTCTCACCCCCACCCTGTGCCTTCCTGGGTCAGGAGATGGGGACCAGGCAGATCATCACATCCATGCCCTCATGACTCCTGTCCCTCAGGACCTATGGGTGCTGTCTCCTGAAGGCCTGGGAATTCTGGGATCAGCCTGTGAAGCATCACAGCCACCTTGGAGGGTAGAAGGGAGGACCCCAGGCCCCAGCGGGCACATGGGCAAGTGAGGGTCAGGGGAGGTGAGCCTATGGACCCTCTGAGACCATCACACTCTCTCCTGCCCCCAACAGCTACAGAAAGAAAGCCACAGCCCAGGAGGGACTCTGACTTGCCTGAGGTCCCGCAGTCAGGGAGCGCCCTCCCCTTCCCACACAGTGTACCCCAGGGCATAGGGCGTGTGTGCAGAGGGAGGGGGCAAAGGGCTTGGTGGGGAGGGGGCAGAGCACTCGAGAGTGGCAGCCTGGGGAGACTGGGTAACGTCAGGAGTGTGGGCTCAGGGCCGGACTGTCCTGAATGGCCTGCATGACCCTGGGTGGCATCAGCCCTCTCTGAGCCATGCTTCGTGTACCTGTGCCTGACTTGCTGGGGTTCGAGAGACACGGTGAGCTCTGGGGAGGGTTCAGAGCAGGTGCTCAGTGCGTGTCCTACCTCCTTCCTCTAGCGGGGCAGAGCCTGAGATTGTGCTTTGCTGATGTCACCAAAATTAAGGGTGTAGCCACAGCTACCCTGCGTCTTGCCAGTTCTGGGTGGGAGTCTGGGTTGGATGGCAGGGGGTGGGGAGGTGGAGATGCCACCTGTGGGGGACCTGAGTCCTAGAGGGGGACAAGTTTGGAGGGTAACAGAGCTGCCCTTCCCAGACAAGGCAGCGGGAGAAGGCAGGAAAGGGGTGGGGCAGGGGCTGTTGACAGCTTCTAGGGTGTTGGCTGCAGCCTGTCGGGTAAGACCTGCAGCCTTGCTGCCAAACACTTAATGAGATTTACTTTGTTTTCTCTGGAGCTAGGCGAGGTGCTGGGAGCTGGCCGCCAGCCTCTGCTCGGCAGCTGACTACTGTGTGACCCGGAGCCAGGCACGGCTCTTCTCTGGGCCTTAGTCTCCTGGTCCACGACCTTCCCGCCTGCACCCTAGCAGTGCCGGATCCAGCTGAATGGGCTGAGTCACCCGATGGCTCCCAGACTCAGTTTCTTCATCTGCACAGTGGGCATAAACACAGCCACCGCCTGGGAGGTGGCCAGGGGATGTGCCCCCAGCACCCAGGCTAGGCGAGAAGTAGGTGGTCAGTGCGTGTCTGAGCGCAGGCAGCAGGAGGCCGGGGGAAAGGGAGATGCTGGGGGAAGCAGGAGGTGGAGAAGGGGCCGTATTGGCTCTGGGGATGCTGCCTGGGGCTCCCTCACGGTGTCTCCGTCTTCCCCCCACTCTCCTCGCTGCTGGCATCTCTCTGTCTCAGTCTCTCTGCGCCTGCGTTTCTCTATGTCTCTCTTCCTTTCTCACTCTCTCCCTTTGTTCTCTGTTTTGTGCTTTCTTTGTCTCTGTCTCTCTCTGCTTTTCAGTCCGCTTCTTTCTCATTCTGTGTCTCTGTCCCCTCTGTTCTCTCTCCTCTCTGGGGGCTGCACCGAACCGCAGGGCCAGGCCAGGGTGGGAGGAAGCCTGAGTCTGCTCCCTGATGCCCCTGGGCTCCCCGAGGCTGCCCGGCCAAGTGCTGGGGTCAGGAAACGGAAGCTGGAGAGCCCACGGGCTCTCCAGGGGCTGAGAGCTGGGCCCTGTGACTCTGGGAAGAGCTCGGCTTCTCTTCCTCAACTGGGTGAGTTTTACCTTGTGAGCCCCATGATTCATGGAATTGATTATATTCCCCCTTTTCCCCTGGGCTACCAGGGAACTCAGAGCTAAATCTACCACCCAGACAGGGTGCCTGCCCAGTCTTTATCTCCCCGCCCCCCACTCTTTGACTTGATTTTCTCACTTAATATAAAACTGTGTCCAGGGTGTGTTTCGGAAGCTGTCTCAAATCCTTTTTATTAGGACGTGGGGTGTAAATTCATGAAGGAAGTGAAGTGTTGAGCCTTCCTGGGGAGTGGGTGCTGGAAGAAGAGAGGGACGAAGAAGAAAGGGAAGAGGAATCCAGGAAGACGGGGTGGG